>PVJA010013528.1:0-35609 GCA_004027025.1 Myocastor coypus
TTTTTTTTTTTTTTTTTTTTTTTTTTTTTTTTTTTTTTTTTTTTTTTTTTTTTTTTTTTTTTTTTTTTTTTTTTTTTTTTTTTTTTTTTTTTTTTTTTTTTTTTTTTTTTTTTTTTTTTTTTTTTTCTGCTGCTGCACATGGAATTGAACCCACTGTGTTCCTCTGGCAAGATGTTCAGCTCCTGGCTTATCTGTAAGGTCTGAACCCAGCCTCTCTTTGGGGAATTTTGCTGAAGATTCCACAGGAGGTGCCAGGTCTGGGGTCTGCAAAATTCCCTATGTTGGGCGTGTGCCTGTTGCTGGGCTCTGGGTGGGCAAGTATCAGGTGATTGTGGGCAGGCAAAACTTTGTCCTTTGTCCTTTTTAAAAGATTTGTCACCCTTTTTCCTACTATCTACCTTTTATTTATTTTTATTGGCTTTTAGCCTTTTATTTTGCTCTTCATCTTATTTGTTTTGCTTATAAGATAAACCATGAGATATTTAAACTTCTACGTCTAATTCACTTAAATAAACGGGTCTCAAAGTGCACCTAATTTTTTCAACAAATAACACAAATTTATCTTTTTACAGGAGAATAGCACTCCATTATATGTAGATATATTTTCTTTATTTGGACATACATGCATCACAGCAAAGCTAAAGGGAAGGGACAGGCTCTCCACATACTGCAATTTCTGACCCTACATACTCATTATGTCTCATGTTACCTACTTTTCACACCAGAGTGGGAGCTTTGCTATAATTCCTGCTCACCACCAGGATCAGATTGTTTGCATTCCCTCAGTACTTTCTGTTGGCAATTACAACACTTCAACATGAGATTTAGGAAAGTGCAAACTACAGCAGGATCTTCGAACGAAATTCTTCTTCTCCTCATGGGTTCCAGGTGGTTTCCTTATTGACAACCGTAATGAGGAAAGTGTTACCCTGAGTTTAGCACCAGGGTAAGTAGCAACACCATGTATCACCTGGTCTCTTGGAGTAGAGTGGCTCTGGCAGGGGTTGCCTTGCTGTGGCTTCAGGAGTCCTGTGTTTGCCCCATCAGCTACCCCTGTGTTATTGTGTCAGCAATTGCTCTGACTTCTCAGCTGTCTCCTCCTGTACATCAGTCTCTCACTTTCCCCCACTTTTCTTATAAGCTTAATTCTGATAGCATTTTCATTCATTGTGAAATGTGTGAGAAATACTCTTAGAAATATTTCTAGTTGTGCTATATCTTAACTGATTGATTTATTTAAATTTTATTTTCATTATTTTGCAATTCTTTTCTTAGATGAAAAGATGCCCATTGATACTGACACTGATGGGTTCAAGTTATAATTTTGATAGTAAATTCATTCCTTTGGACAGGGATTGTGGCATATTTCTTTTTCAATCATTTCGACAAGCTTCATCTATATCAGATAACATGTTGTAACTTTAATAACTATTCTGCTACAACTAATGGTAACATTTTGCAAGCATCCACCATACTGTAATATATGTCCCTACTGAGTTCTTACAGAAATTATGCAGTAGGTAATGATGTATTATGAACAAATTATAGAAAAGGAAAAATAAAATCAATTAAGATTAAATAAGTTCTCCAAGGTTACAGTGTTACTGGATGTTTGATTCAGGATTTTAACCCTAATGTTCTGGATTCAAATTTTACTCTATCCTACAACATTGCAAAGTAAACACTACTTTCTAAATGCTCAAGTTTCTCACTTTCATGATCCATTTATCTATGCTGAAGCACATTTACAGTGTGTCTACTAAAACTATCAAGAGAATCTCATAAGCTAGTATCTATCTTTCTTTACTTTTTTTTTGTTTGTTTCTTTTTTGTATGTTAGGGAAGGATCTATAGGGTGTTCAGGGTCTCACTACTAGATAAGACTCATAGTGATCTGCCTGTTTACAGCCTCTGAAGAGCTGGGATTACAGGCACCTGACATGTACCCAGTCTCAATTGCCCTCACAGTGCATCGCGGGGGCGGAGCCAGAACCCCAGGCCCAAGGATCCAACCGCCAGACCCTGTGCCTGCTTGCAGGCACTTTAATCCACTGAACTATTTGGCTGGCCCTCTTTTTTAACTTTTTAACGAATGATTCCCCACAGGTACCACTAATGCCTAATTCAAGACTCAGACACTGGTGGTTCCTAAAGCTAAGGTCAAAAATGGGAATTCATTTGTAGTTGTTAAGGTTCTATAAACAAATCTGTACAAGTCCGCAGTCCTGATCTATTTCTCACACATTGTATAAAAATGGTACATGTTTTCATAAACAAAGCCCAGGGAATGAAAGCTTATATTAATGATTATCTATAGTCTCAGTTTCCTGAATAAAGTTAGTGTTATAGTTGAATACGCAAAATAAAAGTACAAAAAGCTGCTTGTCAGCTGCTGAAATGATTAGCAGTCAAATATAACACTAAATTATGAAAATAAAGCATTTCATTTTACCAAAGGGTTCATGCTTATGACATCTCTGTATAAAGTATTCTAAATTACCATTTTCTGGGACTAATTATTTACTGTTCTCCAGATTAATAGCATAGCCTTGGTGTTATAGTTGTTTGGCATAATGAAATAGTTCACATCTCACAGAAAATTAAAGAGGGTGCCAGAACCATCCCTCACAGTCATTATATCTTAAAACAACATATTCTGCCCCATAAATCAAAGCTTCTGCATCTTCATCTTCCTGAGTCACAATTAAAATGAGTTAATGAAATCATTACCCAATTCATACATTCTAATCATTTATGTACACCAAAACTTGTTATTTTTTTATAGAATTGATCTTCTAACATGCACTATATAAATGAGCTCTGCTATGGGTGATTGGGGTAATGAAACTTTATTTGAGGAATTGCTATCTATGTCTATAAATTAAGTGACTTGGTTTCATAAAATTTATTTCAGCACTGAGTAAATTTATGAGATACAAATGTGATCATCCATGTAAGCCAAAGTTTTCATTTCCTGTATTTGACAACATTCTAAGTAGATTCATTATATCAGGAAAATATATCTTGCACATGAAAATATTCTGAAGTAATGCAAAACCCTGAATAAATAGATGAACATGATGACAATTAAAACATCAAGAAAGATAAAAAAGATAAAATTCTAGTAAAATATAATTAAATTACTTATATTTTCTTAGATATATTTGAGGTTACTTCATTTAATAATGAAAAGAATTTTATAATGTATATACTATATTATTGTAAAATAAGTAATATTTAGCAGCATAACCAGCTAAGTGAAATGATTTATACTAAGTGTAATTTTTAGAAAATTCATAATTATCATCTATAACAATATTAATAGCATGAGAATGAAGTAGATAAAGTAATAAAGAAACTTCAACCAGGGGATAGATGGACTCGGTCATTTGACATGAGGCCAAGCTGAATTTTTGTTTTTCTTCTGTTCTGCTTAATTGTATGAATTTTAGAGAGTTGGTATCTTAGTGTACCTAGGATGCTGAAAATATTAAGTGAGTCTATTGGTAAAGACATTGTGAAGGTGAAGCATGGCTACACCCAAAATGAACTTGATATTTCCTGACATGGGTAAAGGGCTCAAAGCTTGATCATCATTGTGGTTTCAGAGACAGGCTACTGAACGATACATGGTGTAATAATGCATTGCAAAATACTCAACATTTTAAAGATATGATGTTAGGGTGCTGGTGAAATGGCTCCGAGGTCCAAAGCTCCTGCTCAGACAAGCCGAAGCAGCTGCAGTGATTGCGGTTCCATTCCTGGCAACACATGCTGCAGCCCTCACCCCCGGGGCAGGCTGAGCCAGCCATTAAAAAAAAAAAAAATAAAACGATATGTTGATATTAATCAAAAAGGACTTGAAGAAACAAAACAAAACACATAGTCAAACCCTCAAGGAGAATATAAGTAGCCATGATACACTAAGCTCTGGAAAGAACTCAAAGATGATGTTGGTTCTTTCTTCTGGTCGTTCACACAGCCATTAACCATATCAGTCTGGGAAGAGCAGCTCAGTCTAGGAAGAGCAGCGAAGGAGTGAAGCGCTGATTAGATTGGAAATTTACTCAATGGAATCATTTTTTGAGAATGAAGGTTCTGAGCCAGAACATTTCATGTCATATTTGTTGCTGTGTCCCTGCTTCCTAGAACAGTGGCCAGTCTGTGTGGCAAATCTGAGTAAGCAGAGGTGTAGCCAATATGTCTTTCTCTCTCTGTTTCTCTCTGTTTCTGTTTCTCTCTCTCTCTCTCTCTCTCTCTCTCTCTCTCTCTCTCTCTCTCTCTCTCTCTCTCTCTCTCTCTCCTCTCTCTCTCTCTCTCTGGCTGGCTCAGCCTGCCCTGGGGGTGGGGGTGGGGCTGACGCAGCGTGTGGTTGCCTAAGCTTCCCTAAGCAGGTGCTTTAGACCGCGGAGCCACCTTGCCAGCCCTGAGTAATGAAAATTTAAAAATGACTTTTATTCATAATCCAGGAGTCCATAGATATGGTACATTCAGAGACAAATATTTCTAGTCTTTGGAATATTGCTATTATCTAGATATTGTCAAAATAATTTCAATTTAATTTTATAAATATTTGATATGATTTTATTCTCATTACATTCCTATTATTCTTCTGTCAAACTTATATACATGTCCCTCACGCCTTCCACATTCCTCTTAACAAAATGTGATTTGAACATTATCAAAAAGTTTGAATACAAAGTAATCAAATAATTATTTTAACTTGAAATTAGTTCATATTAAAAACTAGAGAATTAATGTAATTATTATAAATACTGATACTTTACATACTAAAAATTTTCCCATGTGCTTGAAAATATAAATATTTTTTCTTTTTGGGGTAGGAGTATAAGGTCTCATTATGTAGCTCTGACTCATAGTGGTGCTTCTGTTTTAGGCCTCTTCAGCACTGGTATTACAGGTACGAATTCCATGCCTGGCCTCAGTCACTGGCTCAATGCACCCAGGGGCAAGGCCAGTGCTGTGGTACCAGGGATGGAACCTTAGTCCCTGAGCTTGCCTAAGCAGGTGATTAGTCCACTGAGCTGTCTCACCAACCCTGACAATAAATACTTTTTTTGTTTTGTTTGTTTTTGTTTTATGAGATAGGATCTCACTCTGTAACCCAGGCTGCCCTTGAACTTACTAGTTAGCTCAGGTTGGCCTTGACCTTGTGGTATCCTCCTACCTTAGCCTACTAAGCGCTGAGATTGCAGGCGTATACCTCAAGTGTTTATCTTGCAGTTATTGGACTTCTTAACTCTCACACACTAATCATCAGAATTATGACAGTAAAATAAGTAGTAATAATAGACCTATAATTTTTTTTTGATTTGTACTTTATAACTGTCTAAATTTCAAGTCAGCTTGCTATGTCTTAGGTTTTCAATGATATCAAAGCCAAACAAATTGGTTTTCTTAAGAGTTGTTAACTTGGAATCAATAAAGAATATTGAAAAATTATTGCAAAGCAAGTTGTCACTCAAATTATATAGATAATAACATTGATATTGGAAAATTTAATGGCATTGCTTATGTCTCAGCACAAGTGCACTCTTGTTTGCATTTTACATTCATAGTTTGTTCTCATCTTTAGTTCAAGAATGCTTTCCTATTTTATATCTTCATTTCTTCTGAAGAACCATTCAAGGCCTCAGTTCTATAATGTTGATTCTTGCTGGGCTGACCTCCACATTTGTGGCTTTCATTTCACACATCATTTTGAATTGCTTTTTATTCTATACATGCAGCAATGGTATATTCCACTCCTCCTTTTTCAGTAATAACTTGAGAACAGTACAGTCAATAGTTATTTTTTTCTTTTCTCTCTCTCTCTCTCTCTCTCTCTCTCTCTCTCTCTCTCTCTCTCTCTCTCTCTCTCTTGGCAGGAACAGGGTTCAAACCCACAACCTTGCACTTACCAGGCAGGCACTTGTGCCTTGGAGCTATCTTCCCAGCACCCCAGTCAATGCTTCTTGCATTTTTAAAATTTTAAAAAAATCCTCTCTCTCTCTCTCTCTCTCTCTCTGTCTCTCTCTCTCTCTTTCTATATTTGGTACAGAGTCTTACTACACATCTCACACTCATAGTGATCTCCTGTCTCAGTCTCCCAAGCCCTGGTATTACAGGCTTGTGCCAGCATACCCAGGCTTGGTGGTAGGCACATCGCATCTGGGGTGGGGCCAGCAGGGCATGAAGTACAGGGGATGTGCCCTGGTCCTTGCTCTTGCCAGGCAGGCAGTTAGACTGCTGAGCTATTTCCCCAGCCCTATCTATTGCATTTGTGTCAGAACTTTTTCTTAATTTTTCAGCTACAGAACATATTTCCCCAAAAGGTACTTAATCACTCACAAATCAGATCACTATTAACGGGCACTTTCACTTTTGTTACTGTATTTCAGCTAGTTGTTTTTCAGTTTCTTTATTTTTCAATTAAGGGAATAATTGTGGGAAAGGAGTAGAAAAAAGTTTACATAATTTATATTATATATAAGTGCTAACTCCACAGGAAGAGAGGATGACTTTCTAGCTAACAGTTTGCACCACACCTCAGATTTTTAAATGGAAAGGAACATGTTCTCTTGTTTCCAATTTCTGAAATTCCTTAAAATTTTACTCTTTCTCAATATATTCTAAATATACATATTTTTGGGGCAAAGTGTGGTCTTTTGATATAAATGTATGTTGTATAATGGTTAATTCAAGATAATATACATTTTTCTTCACCTTAAACATTTATCACTCAATTTTCATTTGAACAGAAAAAATTATTTATTTTGGCTTTGCAAAGTGTATATATAGTACATATTTTATTTTTATTATTTTTAAATCTAAGAATAAAGCGAGTACTACATCATTTTCTTCTTCAGTCTGCCATTTAGAGGACACGTGTTGATCTTTGTTTTAATCTCTTGAGATTTAAGTGTACCCCACTGTCTAAGCTAGAATGAAGTATGGCACAATTAAATTTAAATGTTTAGCCAAAAATTATTTTGAAATACGTATTAATGTACATGTTACTTTATAGTTAACATCAGTAAAATATTATGTTAATTCAAAATGTGAACTAATGGGCCCGGCTGGATGGCTCAGTGGTCTAAAGCGCCTGCTTAGGAAAGCTTAGGTGGCTTCAGGGACCGCGGTTCGATCCCCGGCACCACATGCTGCACCAGCCCTACCCTCAGGACAGGCTGAGCAAGCCATAAAAATAAATAAATAAACAAACAAACAAAAGTTCTGAAACAAGAAAAAAAGAACTAAAATAAAATAAAAATAAAATTCTAAAAAAAGTGAACTAATTGCAATTTTGATAATTTTAAGATATTTAATTGAATATCTCAAAATATCTTGTTGAAATAGGATAAAGATTAATATTCAGCTTTATCCTGGAGGTTAGTGTAATTTTGGACAGAGTGTAGTCTCACTTAGTTTCACTAAGGCTTATGTAAGATTCAAATAAATCTCATGACCATGAGAGTCACAGCTTCACATTTATAAAAATTCAAATAATGGAAAATATCATGATAATGTTGCATGCACAATTTTATCCATTGCATTAATTTGAAATGTAATTTTAAACTGGTTTACACATAATTTTTCTTGATAATTTGTAAAGCTATTTTTGTGAAGCAGAATAACATAGCGATGTGTTATGTCATTGGATACTGACCTTCTGAGTGGTAATAGAGACTTAGGTTCCAACTCCTTAAAAAATAGAATAAATCAGGGGACACTCACTCGGGACCACACTCCCATCCCTCTCTCAGACAGGAGCTTTCTTTCCCTCAATAAATCTATTCTGCTCATTAAAAAATTGAATAAAAATTATGTCTATGCATATAGAATTTTCAATTATTTTGTACATTTACGTCAGTGTTTTTTCATTATTTTTTCATCATAAAAAGTTTT
The DNA here is from genome assembly GCA_004027025.1 of Myocastor coypus. Taxonomy (NCBI): domain Eukaryota; kingdom Metazoa; phylum Chordata; class Mammalia; order Rodentia; family Myocastoridae; genus Myocastor; species Myocastor coypus. The sequence continues at coordinate 7,909 of PVJA010013528.1, forward strand.
ATTAGAACAATTTGCAATTTTCAATATTATTTACACCATACATAGGTCATTTGGTATGAATGAAATCATCCAAAACATGAAATGAATGAGTAGGTAATAGCCAGTGAATTCTGGTTTTTCTTTGGGGGGGGGGTGCTGGTTCAGCCCACCCTGGGAGTGGGGCTGTTACAGCTTGTGGTGCTGGAGATCTAACCACAGTCCCTACACACTTTCTAAATTTGCATAAGCAGGGGCTTTGTTTATTTATTTATTATTTTTAAATTTGTTGTGCAGCACTGGGGATTGAACTCATGACCCTGCGCTTGCAAGAGAAGCGCTTATTCTACTGAGCTATTTCTCAGGCCCTGCCAGTTAATTTCTATGAAGTATATTACCTTTCATCGTTGTAATGAAATACCTGACTTGGACTTCTGATGAAGTGGAGAGCTTTACTCTGGCCTATGAGTCTGGTTTGCCCTCTCGTGCATGCAGCTCTGGCAGTAGCTGGAGCGCATGTCGTAGCTAATGGAAGTGAACAGGGGGAGAGGACAGGATTCCCGTGCCCTTTGGGAGCAGATCCGTAATGCACTCGGGACCCCACTAAAACTCACGTCCTAAAGACTCATCACACCAACCTGTGTGGCCATGGAGACCTACGTGAGGATCTTTGAAGAACATGTCACACCTTAGAGAGCAATTACCAAAAAAATTAAAATAGAGTAATCATAATAGTTATAATAGTTACTTAAATTCACTGCATGACAAGATTTTACTTTCCTAACACAGAGATAGATGTTCTAGATCAGAGAAAATTTTACTTATTGATTTAGAAACTTCGTTCATACAATGAAAAATCTTGCTTCACCGTAGGAAAACTTTTATAATTCTATGTTTAGTTTAGAAATTGTTTCATGTTTGATGTTATGGACATGCCTGTTGAGTTATGAGCTGAATAAATAGTTATTTTCCTTTTAGTGTCTGCATAATTTTATAGCACTTACCAATAAAGAGCAATTTGGACATAATACAACTGCATCTTTGCTGATCACCACTAGGTGTCGCCATACACCGTTTGTCTTGTGAAAGAAGTGACACCGCACAAAAATGCCCCTCACACACCTACCTTTTTATTCAACTGGAACTTTCAGTTTAAATGTCAAGCAAAGTTCCCACCACAGAGCACTTCTCTTTTGTTCAAACTTTGCTGTTTGGATAGTGCTAAGTTCAATTTTGAAGCTCTCTGACAATTTACAGGGAGGAAAATAATTTTTCTGAGTCTGCCAACAATCAGAACTGGAACTTGCTGGGTTCTGACTCCATGTTAAAAAAAAAATGAGAAAAAAAATGAAATATGCCTATAATTTTATATAGCTATTCATACTTTCATTGTAAAGGCCAAAAGCATGTTGCAAATCATCACCATTGTTTGGAACATGTTATCTTAGTGTAGATTACTTCTATAACATGCAAATTTATTTGGGAGGCATCTGACTTCAGAGGACTTTGTCTATCATTGTATGTATTTTACATTGAATCATTATGAATTCTAAGTTTCCCTAAATTCATAAAATCGTTTGTTAATAAATACTGGAAAATGGATGTAGACATTCCTACAGAATACTTTTTCAAAACTGAAACCTTAAATCTTCTTAAAATCAACATTAGCATTGGATCTTGTCTCAGTATCTCTTCTCTTTGTTGAGACAAAATTCCCAACACCCATAGTTAAAAGGGAGAGGCTTATTTAGCTAACAGTTTTCAGCAGCTTTCCTCCATAATTGACTGCCAAGGCCTGGTAGCTTGTGCTACCAATTCATGATGACAGAGGGACCAATTCATGATGACAGAGACAGCAAAAGCCACAGAACATGAGAGGATGGGCCTATTCCTGACCCTCCCAGGCTGCCTGCCCTAGGATGGGTGTGGCACTCACACCCTGAATCCTAGTACTGGGCCATGATTCAATCACAAACTCTAGATTTAGCCACCTCTGAAAAGCTCACATCCATATGACCGCATTCCGCTTCAAAGGAAGTCTAGACATAAATCGTCACAGATGTTAAGAGATTAATTTTACAACAAGATCACGCACACTTTCAAAATTTGCCAATATGTTTTTCAAAACCTAGATAAGAATTACATTTGGCAGATAAACATTAAATAAGAAGACTCATTATGATAACAGCATAGTTTCAATTAATAAAATTATTTAAGGCATATCAATTTCTCAAGGATTTGCACACTAAATTGAACCTATGAGTAACACAAGCTAGATATTAAAAGTCTTATCCAGGGTAACAATCTCATTTAGATGGCATGAAGCTATTCTGTTTCTTTCTTCATCACTGTGCTTTCTTTATGTAAAACATCAAAGCCATGGCTCCAGAGAGAGTCAGCGATACAAGCAATGAATCTGGGAGGAAAACTTTTGAAAACTTCAACAAGAATAAAAAAGAAACAAATCGTTCTGAAATTTGTTGAAGGTGTAGAAAAATGAATGTGTGAGTGTTATTTGTGGGTTTCAGAAACAATGTTTTAGTTTTCCATGATATCTTTTGAGAAAAATATGTTTATTTCTTACACTTTTGTTTGTTTGAATATAGATTTGCAATGAAGTGAGTTCGATAACTGAGGTATCACAGTACCTGCTACTTTAGTTTTATGTTGCTCATTTATTTCTTTATCAAGATGTCACTGCGTGTAAACTCAAAAATAATAGGCATTGTAATTATAGTCACTGAAAATCATCCAAGTTTATTAATGAAGTTTCCCTGCAGGATGAAAAGGGCATCTCAAGTTTTTATGTAAAACTATAATCTATAAACATAACTCCAGGCTTACTGACAAAGCCAGTGGCATATATGAAGAGACTGACAACCTCAAAATTCCTCAGAAAGTGAAAGGTGCCCAAGAGTTGTAAGTACGAAGACGGTGAAGGCCAGCGGCTTGCTCTGCAGTAAAAGTTATACCAGTGGACACTATCGCTCGGCGCAAGGATTCTGAATGCCTGCTGTGTGGGGGCTGAGCGGGGCTTCCCCACTTCCGGTGCATGGAGACTCCTGCACAATAACTCATGACGTCACCCATGACCTGCGCAGTGGAAACCTTATGAATCAGGACAAGAAAGTAAGATTGAGTCAGAGCCACTAAATGAGGGGCTAAGTAGAAACAGTGGCAAACGTGGAAATGAAAACTTTTGCACTAGCAAGACAATGTTTTTAAAATGTGGTTGTGGATTTTGTGTTAATCTTTAAATTAGGAAATTATATAATAGTAAAATATAAATTTCATATGTAAAATTAGTAAAAATGGAGACTAGATAAAGATAGTGTTAGAATAGTTCACAATAAGCTGGGCGTGGTGGCGCACGCCTGTAATCCCAGCACTTGGGAGGCTGAGGCAGGAGGATCAGTGTGAGTTCGAGACCAGCCTGGGCTACAAAACTGAGCTCCAGGCCAGCCTGAACTGTACAGTGAGACCCTGTCTCAAAAAGCAAAAAAAAAAGAATAGTTCACAATAAAACTATCTCCTCAGATTAAAAAATATATATAAAAAACAAGCACAAGCCGGGCATGGTGGCTCACGCCTGTAATCCCAGCACTCGGGAGGCTGAGGCAGGAGGATTGGTGTGAGCTCAAAACCAGCCTGGGCTACAAAAGTGAGCTCAAGGCCAGCCTCAACTGCATAGCGAGACCCTGTCTCAAAAAGACAAAAAATAAATAAATAAATAAATAAATAAATAATAAATAAATAAATAAACAAGCACAAATAGTTTGAGTTCTATCAAAATATCCCTGAAAATATCAAAGGAGGAAATATTTCTGACTCATTATATAAAGATATCGACATGTTAACACAGAAATTGAAAAACTGTTTTAAACTTTTACATAATCCCTTCTGTAAATATGTATATTAGTTCCCTGAGTAAAACACTACCCAAATGAAGTTTGAAATATATGATTAACAAAATATATTTAACGTTATTGTGTTTATCACTAGAATGCTAAAACAAGTTCATGATCAAGAAATTGTAAATACCATTTACTGAACAAAGCTTTATAATTGATTCAATAGATTCAGTGAAACTCCCATTCTTTTAAAAATCTTTAGCAAAATGGGAAGAGAAATTAATTACCCATAGCCTTGCAGGAATTTTTATTTTTTTAACTTTAAAGACAAAAAATAACTATAAAACAGTTTCAAAACAGGATATCAGGGGAGTTACAATACTTGACACATAAATATATTTGTACACAAGACGATTACACAGCTAATTTCTCTTAGTTTGTTGAAGAGAAAGGTTTGTGCTATTATTGCTTGGACATGATTTCATGCATCTAGCTTGTACTCTGAGTGATCACTAGGAAGTCAACAAAATGCGATGTAACCAACCTTCTTCTTCGTAAAGGTACTAGAGAGTATTCATTAAAACAAGAAATAAAAATAAGAAAATTTCCCTGCTGCCAATAATTCTGTTCCACACTTAACTGAAACTGCTAGTCAGTGTGATAATGCTGCACAAGGTAAATTATTAAGGAGATTTATTCATTGGAGAAGAAAAAGCAAAGTTATCAGTAGTCACTAATCTGTAGACTTTCCTGCAAAACTTAGAAGTTAGTTTAACAAGATTACTGGATGTAAATTTTGTATACAAATATAAGCCACATTTTATACCTCAGGGGATATCGTTGAAAATAATTTAAATAGAGATAAAAACAAATATCAAGAACAAGAAAAATGGTAATATCAGATAAATGTTACTTAAAAATATTATAGAAGTAAATATTCTAAAACTTTTTGGGAAAATATATGCAAGTTTTGGTCCACACCATAGGAGACTGAAATATTTAGGAAAAAATGCAAAAACTTAAGTAGAAATCCTGTATCATAAGTTTTTCCAACATTATCTGTGTGCACATGTACAATTCCAGTAATGCTATGATGAGTATCAACAGAACAAAGAACTAAAAGTAGTCAAAGGACTTATAAATAAAGGTGTTTTCTAATTATATTATAAGCTACCGATAAATGTTTGAGGTTTTCTTTTTAAACAAGTTCATAAATAAGTTAATGGGAAACTAGAACACAATAGATGGGCCGGCAAGACAGCTTAGGAGACAAAGGGCCTGCTTTGGTAAGTTCAAGGACCATGGATCAATCTCCAGTCCCAAATGCCACACTGGCCCCACTCCCAGTGTGTGCTGAGCCTGAGACAGAAACCAGGTATGGTGGCACACACTTGTAAATCCAACCCTGGGGGGAGGCTGAAAACAAGGAAGTCACCATGAGTCCGAGCTGCACAGTGAGAACCTGTACCAAACACACAAATGAAAACAAAACAAAACAAAACAAAACAAAAAACCACATTAGATGCTGCTTGAGAGGAAGAAACCTGCATTACTCACAAAAATATTAATGCCTCTCAAACTCCAATTGAGTTATGATTCTATTTTAAACATAAGTTTATAACTACTAATAACTTTGATAAATTATTCCTTTATTATTAAGAAGTTTTTTGTTTTAAATGCACAATCCATATAAAGCATACATCTATGTGCACTTGTATATATATTATATATTGTATATATATATATATATATATATATATATATATATATATATTGTATATATATGTATATGTATTTTCATGGGTAGAATTGATTTTGATTGTTTTCTTTAATATTAATTCATAGTTTTGGGTTCATCCTTTAATTATTTTATTTTATAATTTTATGATGACTATGCCTCACGGTTATCTTCAAGAAAATGACATAGATTTATATTACACTTAAAATATACTGTGACAGATATTTTGAAACATAAGTATAATTACTCAAGTGTGGTGATTAATTTTCTCAAAAGTTTAACTTAAACATTATAAGAAATACATAGGGGATGGGGAGATAGCTCCATGTCACAAGTGCCTGCCTGGTAAGTGCAAGGTCATGAGTTCGAATCCCAGCCCTGCAAAAAAAAAAGAAAGAAAGAAAGAAAGGAAGGAAGAAAGAAGGAAAGAAAGAAAGAAAGAAAGAAAGAAAGAAAGAAAGAAAGAAAGAAAGAAAGAAAGAAAGAAAGAAGATATTAGGGCCAGCCAGATATCTCAGAGGATTAAAGTACCTGCAAGCAGGTGCAGGGGCCAGGAGTTCAATCCCTGGGCCTGCCATGATGGCCCCACCTGGTATGTGGTGAGACAGCAATTGAGACTGGGTACGGTGGTACATGCCTGTAATCCTAGCTTTTTCAAGGTTGTAAATAGGTGGATCATTCTGAGTCTGATCTAGTAGTAAGATCCTGAGTACCCTGTAGATGCTTGCCTAAAACAAACAAACAAACAAACAACAAAAAACAAAGAAAAAGATATTGAGTGAAAATATAATGAATCATGTTATAAACCACCAAAAGATCCTGAAAAAACATGTCTATGAATAATAAAAATTATAGCTCTAAGTGTAAAATGGCTTTCAGAATTAACTAGAATGTAAAATAAGAAAAATTAATAAGTGTTACTGAAAATATCATGTAGCAAACTTTTTGAATGGAAACCAAATTGCCTCTTAAATAGAATATATAACCAGGTCCTAATTTAATGTAAATCAAAACACAAAGTAAGCCCTTGAATTCAAAGCAGAGACTTACGCACACACAAAAGTACTGTTAAGTAGGTAGCATCTAAGAGTAGCGTAGAAATTAATGAAATCAAATGCTACTGCATGAGTAGGAAATGGACAAGAAAAGTGTACTTAACAAAAGCTTGGGCTGGGGAGACAGTTCAGGGGCACTGGTGCCTGCCTAGCAAGTGAAAGGTCATGAGTTCGATCCGTGGTTCTAAAAAAATGAATAAAAGGAAAGAAAGAAAATAAAGCTCAATTCCCTTGAAAAGGTGCACTTCGTTCTTTCAAGCAAGCAGTGCACAGGCCCTGAGCCCTAGGGTGCAGGAGAGCAGGTCCCTTGGTCCCCTGAATGCATGGCTGCTCAGTCTCTGTGTGCACCCTCTCTGAAGGCACCTCACAACGTAGAAAGTGTGTTTCAATCCTCATCACAAAGGTACTTTTCCTTTCTCTCTTTCTTTCTTTCTTTCTTTCTTTCTTTCTTTCTTTCTTTCTTTCTTTCTTTCTTTCTTTCTTTCTTTCTTTCTTTTGGTTTTTTTGAGACAGGGTTTCTCTAGGCGGTTTAGGCTGGCCTTGAACTCACTTTTGTAGCCCAGGCTGGTCTCGAACTCGCACTGGTCCTTCCGCCTCAGCCTCCCAAGTGCTATGATTACAGGCGTGCGCCACCATGCCTCACTTACACAATGATACTTTTTGTAACAAACAACATTAATTAAAATTTAAGAAAATGCCATTTTTAGAATTCAGATATAGATAGTTTTACTGGAGTCCTGGACCATTCAATTTTTCTTCTTTTTTCTACACGATGTTCATGAGTGAAACTAGAGCCTTTCCACTGAGCTAGTTTTGATAAATTCTTATTGTTATTTTTGTTAATGTTGCTGCAGAGTTTGCTAAGTCAGTAAGTCTCACAGGTTGGACTCAAATTTAGGATCCTCCTGCCTTGACGTCTGAGACTGCTGCTCTAGTACATCCCTCTGGGCTGGGCTGGGCCAACTTTCATGCGACTGGAATAACTGGGTGATGAGCTCCTGCAGAGGGAAGGGACCAGGACCCGGTGAGGACGCTCGGACAGAAGCTGAGCACCTCGTGACAGTGCCTCGTGTGGGCAAATGTGCAGGCAGGAACTGCTGCTGAAGAGAGAGCTTCTTCAATCCATATACGGAGTGGGAAGAGAATGACTGACTGTACTTGTATTGGCATAATTGGCCACAGGCTCTGCTGTGTCTATATTTTATAAGCTGCTGGACCCTGGTGCTCAGAAACTGAGTATAGCACAGCCGTTTTTTTTTTTTTTTTTTTTTTTCAATATCTTTTACTTTGTGCTAATATATTATTTTCAATGTATATCACTTTTGAATTATAAATTGCAGTAAAAGCATAAATTTTTTGAACTTCTTTCTTTAATTTTTGTCATTTAATTGTCTACCCAGTAGGAAAGGGAAAAGAGCGTCACAGTTTCCCATGGCGGGGCAGGCAGGGTGATCAGCGCCTGCGTAGCTGTAGCTTCACACTGTGCATGAGGGTTAAGGCAGGAGGTGAAGGTTCTTGTAAATTTACTCCATGAGAGGTAGGACACCTGCCTGAAGCTGTCAAGCAAACTGGAATCCTCAGCTTTATCCTTTCTAATTATCCTGGTCTACACCTCTTCCTTCACTTAATTATTCTCACTAAATTATAGAAAGATCAAAGTCCAAATGGCTAGATTGTGATTATATAATACGAAGTTTGCAACACATGTTAGTCTCTCATAGTAGCTTTTTTATTACCTTCATTAATGGCCACAGTCTCAGTCTTTTTTTATTTCACTTTTCTCTTTTCACTTCCTTCCTCCTTCTGTTTTGTTTTCTTTTCTCGTCCTTTGTTTCTTTTCCTTTGGTCCAATCCCTATTTTATTTATTTTTTTTCTTTTCTCCTGAGAGCTCACCTGTTTCTTCTGCAAAAGCGAATATCAGAATGTGGAAGATTTTCATGTAGTTAGAAAATTTTCAAAGTAAGAATTGTGGGTATGTAATGTACAAATAGGATTGCTACAGTGTGCAGTTTCTCTGGTTCCTATAAACAGTGACTTAGCTTCAGTTCCTTAAAAGAAACACAGACTGATACATTTTTTAAAGGTAACGCTGTATATCTGTTGATGCATTTCATTGCTTTGTTCAGAAGGTTGAGGAAACATCAAAATATCAGCTTCTCAATCTTTAAGAGACATATGTTAAGATTATGCATAGCTTCATTAGCTCAATTTAGTTACTCAAAAATACATTCTTATTATAAAGCAATGTAATATATTCAAATATACTCTTATACATAAATAAATATATTCTCTGTTAATTGTACATTAATGGAGCAGAAAATGACATAGTAATAATTACTTTGTGGGGACTTCTAGATCGAAACCGTGTTTATTTGGTACCTTATATAGCTTAGGACACTGTCTGGCAAAACAAAAAGTTCAGTATGTTCGCGAGCAACTAAATGACCAAGAATGTTGTCACCAATAGCCTTGTCATCCGTGTTCTCCACTGTTATTCTTACATAGCTTCTGTCACTTGTCGTGCGGATCCCTGCCACCATCACGATGAGAGCTTGGGGCCTGCCATCCCTGCTGCCCACGCATCTCTCTTGATCCTGCTGCTCCTTGCTGATCGCCGCTTTGTTCTCCTTCATGCGTGGTGTCTGTTTAGCTCCTCCAGCAGTGACACAGAGTCCATATACATACGGATGTGTGTAGCACAAGTTCTCACTACACGGATCAGGCTCATAGTGATGCTCCTGGTTTCAGCCTCTCAAGCACTGGGATTACAGGTACACACCACCATGCCATCTCAGCATGACAAGCCAGAGATCGAATCCTGATCCCTGCATCTGCCTAAGCAGGTGCTTTAGTCCACTGAGCTATTTACTGGCCCTCTACTGGCTTCTGAATCCCACAGTTCAGTTCTGCCTTGATTCCTTCAGATGGGGTAGGTCTTCACGATTGGTGCTCTGAAATGGAAACAGAGATGATGACCACGTTTGCTATTTTATGTACTGGTAGGGAAAAAAAAGGGAAAAAAGCTTTCAAAGGTGGCAGATTATCATAGATGCATCAGTGCTGAAGCCCTGAATAACATGAATAAAATGCCACTGTTTATATTTCAAAGGAATGCAAAACAACTCCAGCTGAAGACTGTGCAAACTGTCTTGGATTCTCGTATTTTCAGATGTCTCTATTACTGAAAATTTTAATGATATACTATTTCTTTGACTTCAAGAAGAAGAGTTTGTAAAGGAAAACAGGTATTTGACTGTAATGGCTTAATTTCTAAATATTCCCTGCTGTCATGTATTTTGAAGAAAATGGAATTTCACCTAACATTTGAAAAGTATGAATATTAATTTCAAAATCAAAAGCAAACTTTCAATTTATAATGCAGTTTTGTTTCAATGATATGGAATAAATTATATTCAGCAATTAAATCACTTCAATAGATATATCCTGTCTTAGGTAGATATATTCATTGCTCCTAATGCAAGGCACGATGCCAAGGAGCATAAGACTAATTAATGAAAACACATAAGACTTTGTGTATCCGTTGAGGTTATATGAAAAACAAGTGTACTAAGAAGCATGCTGGAGACATTTGTAGAAAAATTAAGAATTAACAGCTAAGAAGAATTATGACCTAAAAATTAGTACTGATAAAAGTATAAATACATCAAATAAGTTAATAAGACTAACAGTTGTATCGGTCACATTTTTATTCCAGGAATGTACAACTGAAAGAAAGGAAAGATCTATTTTAGCGCCCAGTTTTAGAGACTTTTCTTAACAGTGAGATACCTGCAAGGTAGAAGCTGCATGATGGAAGAGGTTTGATGAAGAAGTAACTCACCTCCTGGTGACTAGGCCACAGTGGGATAAAAGAACCACAAAAGAAGACACCCAGGTCAGGGCCCACCCTTAAAAGCCACACACCCAGGAAATTAACTCCTTCATTTAAGCCATACCTCCCAGGGCATCACTGGAACCAAGAAACCTGGATGGACTCATCCTGTGATGAAAGTTGTTCTCTCATGATAAGATCACTTCTGTTTTGATCATTTTCTTTCCTTTCTTTTTTTTTTTTTTTTGTAGAACTGGGGATTAAACTCAGGCCCTTGTGTTTGCCAGGCATGCACTTATTCCACTGAGGTGTCTCCCCAGTCCTAGGATAAGGTCACTTCTCCAGGTCCCACCTCTGAATATGGCTGCCTGAGTAACCAGAGCCTCAGTGCAGTGACCTCTGGAGACCATGGTCTATTTAAACCATAGCATTGGAACCTCAAGAATTCCTGTGTGTGTGTGTGGGTGTATGTGTGTGTGTGTGTGTGTGTGTGTGTGTGTGTAAAAAAGAGAAACATATTTTTGTTTCAAACTATTAAATTACTTTGTCATCTTCTAGTATCACACTAAACACTACAAATTACAATATAAAATATGTTTTTAAACAACTGAATGTTTTCAGCAAAGAGTATTACAAGTCCCTTAAATTGACTATAATCCATAATTCACACAACATGCTGGAAAGTAATAATTGGCTTTTCCGTCAAATAAGTTGCCCGTAGTTCTTCTTAGACAAATCTAGAATAGCCTTATCCCTCACATCCCTCACAAAAAAAATTTCAGAGCTGATTGTAATCTATAAAATGTGTTACAAAACAAACAGCATCCTCCCCAAAGAAATCATATGCACACCAAAAAAACAAAAACTTACATAAATATTTTAACACTAAATTTATTGAGACATCAGTAGCTTAGTACAAATCACCTTTAGCCTTTGCAGTTACAAAAGCTGCTCAAAGTGGTTGCCTTCAGCTTCCGGGCATTTCTTACTATGGCAAACTGCTGCTTCGGCAGCCTTAGTTACTGAGATTGCTATACATACATTTTCATTTACTTCACTAAGTACAGTGAGTTTTCACTGATATGCAGTATACCCTAGTTTACCCATATGAGGGTAACAGCATCTGTTGAAAAATCATATGTTTTTTTATTTTGTTGAAATGTATGTATATGTTTTTGGCAGACTATATGTGTTTCCCATAAATCTGAAAAAGATACTTTCAATCTCATGGTTTTCATACAAATATGTAGCTCACAAATAAGCTTTTGAGCAGGAGTAATGCTTCTTTCTTTCTTTTTTCTTTATTGTTTCATTTGAGGAAAAGTTTGGGTCAAATATCATATATATATATACATATATATATATGTATATATATATATACATACATATATATATATACATATATATATATATATATATGGAAGGGGGAGATAGGATTTGGAGTGATCCACCTGTTTACAGCCTCAGCCTCCTGAAAGCTGGGATTACTGGCGTGTGCCATGACACCTAGTCTCAATTGCTGTTTCAGCACACCCTGGGTGTGTGGCTGGCACAGCAGGCCCCTGTGCCTGCTTGCAGACACTTTAATCTGCTGAGTCATTTGGCCAGCCCTAAATTTTCTATGTGTAGTGCTTGCATTTTTCTCTGTTGAAATTCGTCACTCATTTTTCCATGCAAATAGATAGAAAACAAAAGATATTGATACCCATGTATAAGAACATAACTAGTTGATGTCAAGAGTGTCACTTTTTTAAAATCATAAAGGAAGACACTTGAAATTTGTTTAACATCCTATTTTAAAGCTTTCATAAAATATATCCACTATTTTAAATAACTAAGGCAGCACTATGTAATAAATAGTAGCACATTCCTAGAAGCTCACTTCTTCTCTTTCCCAAGAAAGATATACATTTTTTGTTAAACTTCCATCAAAATGTTTCCTTTTTTTTTTTCTCTATAACTATTTTTGGACTTGAACCCTTATTACTGCTCTAATTTATACCTGTCTCCAGCTGCTTATTTCAGTCATTTCTTTGATACTATTCTATTTTTAAATATAGCAATTCAACATATTGAAATACAAAAATTAGCGTGGACAAATATCCACATATTTCTTAATTATAGCTGCTTTTTACTTGGGAAAGATAAAATAGAAAATATATTAACACTACTGTCAAAACTGAAAATCTAATGAGGCATAAAATTTAAAGTCTCAAAATTGATATGATTGAAGCATGTAAAATGTGTGTGAAACAAAGAAAATATACATATTTAAATGTGATTTTTATTTTTTCTGTACTAGATAATATTTGGCGAATTTGGGCTCATGCCTGACCATCTTTTAGATTTTCTTCTCTATTTCAGGGGAATTCAACTGGTTTTTGTTTTTGTTCTTTGTCTTCTTAAGACAGGGTCTCACTATGAAGTTCGGGCTGACCTAGAACTCACTTTATAGCCAAGGATGGCCTAGAACTTACAAAGAACCTCCTGCCTCAGCCTCTATCCTCCAGTGCTGGGATTATAGGCATGCATCACCACACCCAGCTGGGAAATTCCACTGGTATGCATTGCAAGTTACAGGACTCTAATAGAAGGACCCTAGGCAAGACTTTGAAAGTGGAACAAAAAGAGAGACCATTGTTTCTGTGCTGGACATGTTGGCAGGACCACAAGGATCTGAGGGCTGCAGAGCATGCTCCGTGAGCTCTGGGAGCACATCAACTTGATGCTGAAGACTGCAGGATAATGGGAGCCATGTGAGGGGGGGTCCCTGAAAATGGAGCAGTTCACAATGACACTGTGTGTGTGTGTGTGTGTGTGTGTGTGTGTGTGTGTGTGTGTATGTTGAGATGGAGTCTCACACTACACTGTAGGCTGGCCTTAAACTCATTATGTAGTTCAGAGTGGCTTTCAACTCATGACAATCCTCCTGCCTCAGCCTCCCAAGTACTAGGATGACAGGTGCACATTACTATGTTCAGCCAGAATGACTCTTTAATGTCTGTCTCCTTATGTGAGAACCTGAAAGAGGAAGATGGAATCTAAAGGGCATGAGACATACTGGGAAAAGAGAATGGATTTATTCAAATGGAAAGACCTACTAAGTTAAGGAGAAGGACAAAAGAGAAAGTGGAGGAAAGAGATTAATCTATATATGTAAATGGAATGTTTTGAACAACTGTACTGCACATTTCTGCTGGTCTATGGAAAGGTGCAGATAATGCTTACTTTGTTTGGTTTCCTTTTTCAATTATTCCTCTTCTTTGTTTCTTATATATTTCTTTCTTTTTCCAATTTTACATGCATATATATGGTAATATGAATGTTATGGTTTATGTCTAGTTGTCACCCCAAAGACTCATGAAGTGATTGGGCGGGGACTTCTATAGATTGAGACTTGGCTCATGAATCACTGGTATTATGTGTTTTAGTACTGATGGGATTATTGGTCTGAGTAGGGCTGGGACTATGGGTGTGGTCTAGGGTGGATATCCTAAGGCAGACAGCCTGAAGGTAATATAAAGAGAGACAGAGAGACAGACTGAAGCTGCAGCTGCTGATCTGCTGCCGTGTTTGGTTGGCTGCCTCTGCCACCATTTTGCTGCTGTTCCACTGCCATGAAATGGATGCTCTCTGTCCTGTTCCACTCAGCCTTGGGCCAGCCAAATATGAAATGAAACCTCCACAAACTGTGAGCTAAATAAACCTTTCCGTTCTTCTTTTTGAGTGTTGGGTATTTGTCCCAGCAATGAGTGAAAAGTAACTAAGACAATGAATAACTGTTTGGAAGACAAGAGCATTATAACAAATTCTGTGAAATATTACTTTGCTAAGTGAAATTCTGTATCATTTGTAATTTTTTGTTTTAATTCTAATTTGTGCTCTCTGTCTCTGTCTCTGTCTCTGTCTCTCTGTCTCTCTGTCTCTCTCTCTCTCTCTCTCTCTCTCTCTCTCTCTCTCTCTCTCTCTCTCAAGCTTATGTATGGTGCCTAAGGCAAAAGATGGATCTTCAGCTGCTTTTTTCCTCCATGTGAAGTCAGGTGCCAGAAGTGCACAGTCATTAAAATCATTAGATTGAAAAAACATGAAGGGTCTGTCAGGAGTAGCAATTGCATAAAGAAGATTGAACAGCTTTTTACAAATAATCCCCATGTGTTGATGTTTTAAGTCTGATTCCAAAAGTGTCCTACATGTCCAATACTTTACAGTAAGGACTCGCTACATTCCATTATTCATTACAGTGACCCAGCAAGTACACAAAGTCCACACACAGTTGGACCAGAGAGGGAACAAGACACATCATGAGGCATTTAAAGAAATCCCCTAGGATTCACTCTTCGAGTGGCAGAGGTCATACAAAGCACACCCTTTTTAAAAATGATGAAAAAAATCCCGCAATATATGTGCACGGAGCTTTTGTACAGTGAATTTTGATGAGAATTTCTGCCTAGGTTTTGCTAAGGGCTGAGCATGAAGACATCTTCTACTCACTACAATTTGAGCTTCTGAAGGAAACTAAATATTTTTCTAACAGAAATGCACTGGGGGGCGGCGGCAAGATGGCTACGGGTTCTATAATGCCTGGTTAGTAATGCTTAGGCAACCACAGGGACCACGGTTCAATCCCCAGCACCACATAATGTGCCAGCCCCACGCCCAGAGCAGACTGAGCCAGGTGAGTGCAAGGACCCAAGATTGATCCGCAGTACCACATGTTGTGCCATTCCCAGAGGCCTGGGCATGCAGTTCCCCTCAAAACAGGGTGTGGTGACCCATGGCTGTAATCCCAGTACTGGTGAGACTGAGACAAGATGATCATTATGTCTCAACAGTGGAGGGAGATGGTGTGTCAAATAAATAGATGAAAACAAAAAAATTAAACAAAAGTGCTCTGTGTATGCTGACATAACCATGAAAGCAAGCACTTTTGAATGGCAGGCATGCTGAAAATATTCTTGCATAGAGACATGGAAATATCTACAATATATATCTTCAATTATTTATTCTTTTATTAAAAATAACTTTTGGTAGACACATTATTAGGGATCACACGTGTTCTAAATGGTTACAATTTGCTGTGCTATCAGTGATAACGATAGCGAAAACCCTGCGGACGGTGCATCAGTATCACAGTTAATCTAGACTTTAGCCAGATCTTAAAAAAATCAAAAGCACAAGCAAAAAGCTGAAAATATCATTCTATCATTATACTTAATTATATGTTTTATCTATATCTACATTATGTATGTATACATGTACGTACATATTTATTTATTTACTTGTTTGGTAGAAGGTGTCCCTGTGTAGCTTGGACTCGTAGTAATCTTCCTGTCTCAGCCTGTCCAGCACTAGAATTACAGGCATACACCATTATGCCTGGTTCAGGATCATTGTTATGCCCAGGGTGGGGTTGATACGGCATTTGATTCTGGGGATAAAACCCAGATCATTCTGTTGATGAGGCAGGAGCTTAACTTAGACCACTAAGATGTCTCCCAGACCACATATCATTCTTGAAAGATCACTATCACTAATATATGTTGGGAGAAATTATTTTTATGCCTTTAGGACAACTGTAAATATAAAAGCAAATCATTTTAAACTGAATAGGTTGAACATTATGGTCATATCACATTATAGTTCTGTAAATCAGTGATACAATGAAAATCTGACACCAAAATTTGAATAAGTGAATGTGAAGTGTTGCACATTTTCTTTTCCTTTGGACAAGGTGTAGATAGATGTTTATTTTAAGTTTATGGACATGTGATTACCACACATACACACGTGAGTACATAGACACCGATTTATATACCCATAGCTATGATTACGAGTGGACTAGTTCTTCACTTCTTGCAGTCTCCGTGTGGTCTTTTATGGTCTTGCTTCTTCATCCTTCCCTATAAAACCACTGATCTGACAGCTAACAATATAGATTAATTTCTGTTTTAAAGTTTCTTATAGTCACTGTAATCATAGCATACACCCTAGCTTTGTCTGTCCTTTTTTCACCCATCATAATTTTTCATAGCACATGTTTAAGTAGCTGTTTTCTATGGACAGTATTTTTTACATAAGATAATTTGCTTATTTTCAATTGATTTATCAATATTTCTTTTAGATATGTTTGTAACAGTTAAAATATTATAATCATTATGTGTAAAGCATCGACTGGACATTGGATTTACTTTTCTATTTCGTATTTTCTTTTCATCTAGAAGTCAAAAGACTGTCAAAATAGTCGACTGACTGTTTAAAATTTTTGATAACTTGTTCATTAACTTTTCAGTGTAGTTGTTGCAGTTATGCCATTTGTGTTTGTATTTGCACTAATAGCATAGGAACATTTTGATTTCATTACTCCTTTGTCCACAATCACCACAGTTCAGTCATTCTGAATTTAGCTATTATATCAAGCATGATTTAAATTTTGTGATTTTCAGTTGATTTGCATTTTCTCAATGATTAATGATATTACACACATTCTATGTGCTTTATTTGTACCCAATTAATTTGTTTGGCTAAAAGGTTTATTTATAGGGTACCTGAGGTAATACAAGTTTAAAGTGTCAGCTTGGCTTCAGACCATGCTCTAACTTTTCATGTGTGACCATTAGCTATCATGACATCTTTACAGGAAGAGTCTCCTTGTGCAGGGACCATGCTAGTCTTCTCTGTATCATTTTAATTTTAGTATAAAACATAAAGCTAGATTAGCATGCTGAGCTGTAAATGTCTCAAATGAGCAGCTTCCAACATTGCCGGTTTTGCCAATAACCCACTGCAATTATGGGACATTGCTTTATGTATACACGACTTTCTCTTAGTTCAATGAGAAGAAATGTTTTGCACCAATAATGATTAGAAAAATTACCATGCCTACACCCTGTGCTCGGTATTGCTACTAGGAGGACAACAATATGCATTGTATCAAATATTGGGAATGTACGACTCATGTGTTTTGAAAATGTCACATTGTTATTTCTTATTAAAAGTAATAAAAATATTTAAATAAAAAAGAAACAAGAGTCTCCTGGCAAATAGCTGTCTTCCTCTGGGCAGCGTTGATACACAAACCATGCATGGCATTATTTTAAATTAGCTACAAGCAAGGGCTCAAGGTTCAATGGTTAGCACATCACATGCATCTCTATATTTTTGTGATAGGGATTCTTGTACTGGACCCCAATCTCCATAAAGTTAAGTGAGGAAAACAAAGAGCAAGAGTCAAAATGGTGAGTCCTGCAGACTGGGGATGACCAGTGTTTTAGGGGAGCAAAAGGCCAGGAGGCAGGCAGAGCTTCAGTATTTATTGATTAGATCTGTGTTGGGAGCAGTGGGTGAAGGGTAGTGTTTCCAGGAGTAATAATGGTGTTTATGATAGACTAAATAAAAACAAAACACTCTTGCAAGGATAAGACAAAGGCAATAAGGAAACTACAGTTTCCTCACCGAAGTTATTCATTGCTCTACTACATTGCCTTAATGATCCTTGCCAGCCTGGGCAGGTCTTGCCTTACACTGTGGACCTCACATTAACACTATGCAGCTGGGACCAGAGGAAAGTAAGGAGTTTCCATATTCCAGTCTGACTCAAAGGACAGGAAAAGACAACCCCAACATCCCCTAGCCTGAGTTTATAATCTGTGATCTCTGGCAATTTTAGTACATTATTTTACAGATATTGTTTTATCTCTATGACCTTGATTTTGACAATTTTTTTTTTTTGCTTTGATGCACACATTATTACTAAGAAATAAATAAATAATGGACAAACATCAGCCGGGCATGGTGGCGCATGCCTGTAACCCCAGCACTCGGGAGGCTGAGGCAGGAGGATCGGTGTGAGTTCGAGACCAGCCTGGGCTACAAAATTGAGCTCAAGGCCAGCCTGAACTGCATAGTGAGACCCTGTCTCAGAAAGACAAAAAAAAAAATATGAACCTTGTGGGCAAAAGGATATTATCAAGAAGTTAAAAATAGAAAATATTCATAAAATATCTGATAAGGGTCAGATGTTCAGACTATCTAAACCCCTTACAACTAAAGCCCAGCAAAATATGTAAATGATTTAATCATAAAATAGACAAATCCTTAAAGATACATTTCTGCAAAGAGGTCTTGCTTCTATTGTTGGTAAGAGTGTAGATGGTAAAACCAGAATGGAAATCAGTATGGAGCTTACTCAAAAATCTAGGATTGCAGGTCCCATTCAACCTCTTGGGTATTTTTCTGGAAGAACTGACAACTTCATACCACAGCAGTAAATGTGGTATATAGCAGCACAATTCATCATAGCTATTGACGTCAAACTGATAAATTTGAGGCTTTTATCAGTAAATAGGTGCAACTAGAGACTATATTCTTAAGTGAAATATATTAATCCAGCTTGTACAAACATCATAAATGTCTAGCTAGGGTAAGAACCTGAAAGACAAAATAAAACCTAAAGGGTACAATAGACACTGAAAAGGGAAAGAACCTATTCAAAACGAAGGAATTATTGAGGTGATGAGAAAGACAGGAGAGTAAATGGGTGAAAGAGATCTATCTGTGTATGCAAGCAGGAGGGTTTGGGTAACTGCTCTATTGATTTGTGCTGGTCTATGGAAAGGAGCAGTCAATGCTCATTGTTTTTTATCTTCTTTTTTCATTTTACCCCTTTTCCTGTCTTCTTAATTTCCTGTAATTTTTTTTCTTTTTTTTTCCAGTTTTGTATGCATATATCAGATAATCTGAACAACTAATGAAGACAACACTATGTGCTACAACAAATGCTATTCAATTTATATTATTTTGTTTAGTGAAATTCTTTATTGTTTTTATTATTTTTCTTATTACTTTTTGTTTTCTTTAAAAAATAAACAAAGTACAAACATTAGGAAAACTGTGCAGAAATTCTTACCCTTTTTCTGTGTTACCATAAGACAACATAGTCTTTTTGCAAAAATCTAGAGGTTCTTCAAAAATATAATAGCTAAAAATAACATTAAAGCAATAACATAGAACTACTCATCTATTAATAAGAACAAGACAAAAAACTGAAAACATTAGTTAATTAAAATAAGGAACAACAGGAATTCTCATTGTTGCTGCTAGAAATACGAAATGATAGAGAGCCACTGGGAAACAATTTTGTGGTATCTTATAAACTAATAATACTGGTCCTATTGTCAAAACATTGCTTTGGCTTTATCCCAAAGACCTTCAAGTGTCTACACACAACCTGCACAAGAACGTTTGTAGCAGTTTTATTTGTACTTATCAAAATTCAAAGCAGTGAAAAAACATTTCAGTTGGTACATAGTTAAATGGTGATATATCTAAGCAGTCAGCATTAAAATATCACTCTGCCACCAAAGTGAGATAGCAAATAATGAAAAAAGAAGTGCAAAGCTTAAAAGCTTAAGAATTCAGTTGTAATCAGCCACTCAGAAAAGCCTACAGATCATAGAACAATCTCCAGAAGATAAAATTATGGAGATAATGTAAATATCAGTACTTGCCATGGACTGAGCTATAAACTCCATCATTTAATAAGAGGCAGACTAAAGATGAGGAAGACTGAAGGCAGAATATAGAGGACTCTAGGGCAATAAAATCTCTTGATGCAGTGTTTTCCTTTACAAAATGATAAAAATGTATTAATCATCATGGGATGATTTAATTTATACGTTAAAACTGATTGATATGGCCATCATGCAAAATTTTGTCAATGTGTAAAGTCAAAGCCTGTTTGGTAATA
This sequence comes from Myocastor coypus, assembly GCA_004027025.1. Lineage (NCBI taxonomy): Eukaryota > Metazoa > Chordata > Mammalia > Rodentia > Myocastoridae > Myocastor > Myocastor coypus. The sequence continues at coordinate 28,107 of PVJA010013528.1, forward strand.
ATTTTGCCTGTTTGTTTTTACTTTATGTTCATGTCAATAAGAGAAAGAAGTTTTCAGTTTTTGTTGTTGTTTGCAATTTATGCTAAGTTATTTCATTGTTTCTCACTATCATTATTCGCTCCTGCCATTGGAAAGTCTTATCCTCTTTTACCTCCTTGCCTAGGCCACATAATTTTCTGAAACTCCCCAGTGAGTTCTATTTCAAATATTTTCACAAGATACGCTTTTCCTGGGAACCTCCACATACACATTACATCTGCATTTTTCTGCCATATTACAAAAATAGTTTTGCTTTCTGGTTCCTCATTATGAAAATGGAAAAGATTGTCTCTATAACTTCCTTTTATTAAATAATGGAGTTTATAGCTCATTATTGTGTGAGCTCAAGACCAGCCTGGGCCACAAAAGTGAGCTCAAGGCCAGCCTGAACTGCATACTGAGACCCTGTATAGCAGCAAATGTTAGTGGAGCTATAGGCAGGTCTAAGGAATGAAGAAATCATATACAGAGAGATTTAAAATAGCTTAAAACTGTGTAATATTAGAAACTTAAGTAGTTAGGTGGGGTTTTCTTTCCTTTTTTTTATGTTCCTGCTATGGTAGAGTTTGCTGCAGTTTTTTTTTTTTTTTCCAAGTTTCAATTTTTTATTGTTTAAATTTAACAATGGTTATATTACATATTTTCATCATCAGATCAGTTTAGATTAATACATATAGGTATATAAGATTGATCAAACAATTAAACATTAACCCTTCTAAATCAACATTACTTTTTTTTTTTTCTTTTCCCCTTTCCTTTCTTTGAAAGTTGACATATTGCATATTGTCCTCACAATCATTCTACAGAGTACAGTGTGTGGGCATGACCCACCTCCCTATTGAAGTTTGCTGCAGTTTTTGATACTGATATTGCCCCTTTACATTTGCCTTAATGGGCTGCCTCAGAAGATTTGTCTTCCTGGGACTGGGGAGATAGTTCCATGATGCAAGTGCCTTCTTGGTTAGTGCAAGATCATGAATTCAAACTCCAGTCCCGAAAAAAAAAAAAAGATTTGTCTTCCCAACAGGCGGAATCTAAATAAACACAATTATACTTCCAATAGCAAGTTTGCTGCTAATTATTTCATAATAAAAAACATCGTAAATCAGTTCTAAACCATATTGACAAAGCTGAAATAGCAAACACAGATACGTATTCAAGGGACATGTAGCTCATTTTATTAGAAGACTCAGTGCATTACCTAAAGCTCACCATCATGGTGGTTTATTAATATTTCATTTTCCCTTCTCTGGAGTCAAAGCATTGGCTATTTTAAGATTTAACTATTTTGTTTAATGCACTTCCTCAGCAACCTGATAATGTCAGCAATGCTTTTCAATGCTTCTTCCAGTACATTTGATACTTGTAAAAAAATTTGTTTTGGGTAGAGGAACTGGGAATCAAACCCCAAACCTTGCACTTGGTAGGCAGGTGCTCAAGCCAGTGAGCTATATGCCCAGCCCCAGGTTTTGAAAGCTCAGAACAAATTGACACAGCATTTCTTGTTTATGTCTCCAACTATCTATAACAATATCTATATTATATGACAATAAAACACCTCTTGTCAATGGCAAAATTATTTTTAGGGTTATACCATGATGATATGTACAGATGAGAGGTCAAATACAGTTACATGAATAAACAATTTACTTATTCATTTTATTTGTGAAAATGCTCAGAAAGTTTATATATTTGAGGATTGAGAAGACTTTTATGTCCTGTTTATACTTTCTAAAGGAGTTGGTGGAGATCGTATTCATGGAGGAAATAAATATCTCAAAGATAATATTCACAAAAGATGAGTTTGTGGGAACATTTTTATGATAAATAATAATTAACATATTATTATTGAATGTATATGCTAAGAAACAGAAAGTGTTTTGTATTTCAGTGGTAGAAAATTATTTCTTATGAAATAACAAGTAGTCAGAATATTTTTTACTACAAACAATGTATTGGAATGTTTGTATTTTTTGCTTAAAACAATCCTTTGATTTTTTATCTATGATCATGAACACTGCCTTATTTAAATCAAGCTCTTTTAAAAATAAGAAAACTAGTTAAGAAAACCAGGTTTATTAAAATCGTAGTTTCTTATTGACAAAAGCCTGGTCAAAACCGTGAATGTCATGGATGCCATACTAATGTCTCATTCCTCCACCATGGCACTGAATGTTACATGACAGATGTTAATATCTGGCTGCTTACTTTAAAGCTTAGAATTTCATTCTTTTTTGTTTTTATATTCAAAATTAAAGATTTTTAAATATCAGTTAATAAATTTAATTTTAATGTTATTACCCACATGTATCAAACATTTTATGTTTATTAGTGTGCATTTACAGAAAATGATTACATTTATGCTGTGCCATTGATACATGTACACAAAACATCATAGTTCTTATAAAAGATCATGGTTAAAAAGAATGTAAGCATATATCTTCTTCAAACAAAATGTTAAAAAAATGAACCCTTAACCGGACGTGGTGGCACACGCTTGTAATCCCAGCACTGGGGAGGCTGAGGCAGGAGGATCAGTGTGAGTTCGAGACCAGCCTGGGCTACAAAAGTGAGCTCAAGACCAGCCTCAACTGCATAGCGAGACCCTGTCTCAAAAAAAAAAAAAATGAACCCTTGAACCCATAAAACTGAAAATTCAAAATATCAAAGAATAAAAAAAGTCATTACAAGAGTACACAAGAGAACAGAGTCAGGTTAGAATTTCATTCTTAATAATTCATTAAGTAGCTTGCACAAATTAGATGTTAAAGTATGTCAAATTTTTTTTTAAAGTTACGGAATTTGCCACACGTTATAAATTAGTCCCTACTGTTAGTGGTACAGTATCCTCCATTTACATAAAAATTTTAGGAGGAGTCATTGTTCAAAACCTTTTGACAATGAAAGTTAATGGTGATTCTAGCAGATATTACCACTTTACCTGACCTATGACTTCAATATATCACCTACAGCTTTAAATAATCTGAAGTCACCAGATTTTATTCTAGATGTTTAAAGTTTGCAAAAGTGAATATTTTAAATGACTACTTAGATGTAAAGTCTTGCTATCATCTTTCACTTTGCAGATTATAAATTGCACTTGTACATCTAACAGTGACATCAGATTAATGATATATTACAGAAGCAAGTAATCAGCACGATCTTTTCTTAATAATGTATTCCTTCCAGTCATCTGCATCATGTCATTAGAGAGGTATTACATCCACTGTGGCTTTCACCAACCTATCATCCATGTAATTGTGCATCACATCCAGTGATGGAGCTTGCTAATAAATCAAGTGCTGCCACTCTAATAGAGAGTATTGACTTAATCCTGCCATGAGGTAAATGAAAAAAATGAATGCTCTTCTCCTATTACTCATTGTCATTGGAAGCAGAACTAACTGGCTATCTGGATGTAATGGGGACATACTGAGATTCCTGTGCAAGTGTGAAGATCTCATTACTTTAGAAACAACTTTTTTTGAACTACATTTATACTTGGGGAGAAAAGGAGTTCTCAACTAGAAACCACACATACACATAGTTTCCATTGAGGAAAGGTGGAAACATACACTGTGTTAGGCAAACACTTATTCTGCTGAGCTATCTCCCTGGCCCCCGGTACACTATTTCAAGAAACTTAAAAGTGTTCTTTTCATCTACATACACAGACAAATTTTGTAAAATATACAGATAGATGAGAAGTGTTGAAATGCATGCAGTTTATTGAATTTCTCTTTTAGCCATAATCAATAAAAGATACGGTTTGTGCCAATGTCTAATAGCTACAATTCTCTACTGTAGACTTTTTGCCGCTTTCCCTCATTTAGGTTGAACCTGTGATCCAGATTTTTCCTTTAGCACTTTTTGTTGTTTTCCCCTTGTCTTGAAATTCTGGCATTTCTTTGTGTTCAAAATTCTTATAGTCTATTTCCTTCTTTAAGACTGCATCTACCTATTTATTTGCTTATTTATTTATTTGCTACAGGGTTTCACTATGCAGCTCAGCCTCATAGTGATCTTCTTATCTCAGCCTTCCCTGCACTGGGAATACACGTGTGCACCTCCACACCCACTTTTGGTGTGTGATTGTCAGGCACGTGCTTAGTTCACTGAGCTCTCTCTGTGGCCCCAGAATTTTTTTTTTTTTTTTTTTGTCTTTTTGAGACAGGGTCTCGCTATGCAGTTCAGGCTGGTCCTGAGCTCACTTTTGTAGCCCAGGCTGGTCTCGAACTCGCACCAATCCTCCTGCCTCAGCCTCCCGAGTGCTGGGATTACAGGCGTGAGCCACCACGCCCGGCCAGAATTTTTAACAATCTTGGAAAATAGGAAATTGAGGTTTGTATTCTAAAGAATTTCTGGTAAATAGAAGAGAGATAGGTTGTATGACGTACACATTCTAAATATTTAACATGAGTGTCTGATGAACACCTTAAGTGAATGCATAGATTTCCCTAAAGCTTAGAGTTACAAAATCCCAGGGCAAGGACACCTGGACAGTTTCACAAGTTTTGGGTGTGTGCAGTGCACATGGTCCCACATTGATAAAGGCTTTGTAGTTGGAGTAATGAGATATATCAGATATACTGGTACTGTTTTGAAATCATTAGTAACTTTAGCCTTGGATTCTGTTTATTTTATTGAGTCTGTAAATTACAATGATATGTTAGTGAAATAATTCAACTAGCTTGGTATTTTAAACAAAATTGAAATATTCAGATGCTGCCCACGGTTTATCCCAATGAGTGTGTACTTGGCATGACTAAAACAAAGATCTGCAAGCTAAGGCTTAATGGCCTTTTATAGTACAAATGCCAGTTTTTGTAAACAAGATTGCACTGGAATACAGCCAGCTAATTCCATTACCTACTCTCTGTGGTTGATTTCAACTAACAGTGGTAGATTTAAGGAGCTGTGATGGATGCTATATGGATTATAGATCCTAAAATACTTACTATCAGAACTATATATAAAATGTTTGCTTCTCTCAGGGTTAGGTCTTAGGCCATTGGTTCAGGTACAGGAGGAGAAATACTTTTTGGCTGCCTCAGTTATATTTTTCTCATTAATGGAACAAAATACCTAACACCTGAAATGAGTGAAGGAAAGATTTATTTAGCTCACAATTTGAGGAGGTTTCAGTCCACACTCAGCTGGCTCCAAGGTATAGTGTCTCATGGCAGAGGGTAGTAAGCAGTTGAGGGTTGCAAAAAAACAGCAAAACAGTTCATGGGAAAGGTAGCAGCAACAATGGCTAAGGAAAACAAGTTGGTCTTCCTGAAGTTGTACTCAAGGTATCTACCCAAGCTGGGGCCATACTCACACCCATAATCCCAGGGGATCATGAGTTAATCGCAAATCCTAGATGTCCACCCCACAGCTGCATGAGGCCTTGGGGGGACAAGGACACAAACCAAAACATCGGCTTTGTTTCAGGGCATTTCAAAATGCAAGGAATTCCCTGTTTATACACAGTTTTATGAGTATATTACTATCTGTGGCCTAGTATTGTTATCATTTTGAGTTATGCATTCATTTTTAATCACCATTTTTATTCTATTGTTTAAGCAGAGACTTAGGTGATCCCATAATTCTATGAAAAATCCTCCAATTTTATTTAAAGGATATCTTAATTTTATTATTGCACGTATTTTTCTTTTTAAAACAATTATATTTCAGTTTCTTAGCAATTGAGAAAATATTAATATTTTATCTATCTGAAAACATAAATAATATACCCTATAATCTATCACTATGTCTTGTACAAATTATAATTTTTATGTATATATATATATATATATATATATATATATGGACTTACATACATGGACTTAAACAAAATCTATATATATGTATATATATATATTTATATATATACATATATATATGTATATATATGTATATATATTTACGTATGAATTAAGAAAGCAACCTCATTATATCTACTTCTTTTTAATAGCTTACTCTTTCTTGTGATAAGGACATCTGCTTTTTGTTTTTGCTTTTATTTATGTATGTAATGTAGGGTCTCATTACTGAGCTCAGACTCACAGCGATTCTCCTGTTTTCAGCCTCCCTGGTGCATGCATTATAGCTGTGCTCCACCATTGTCAGTGTAGGTGACCGGCTCAGCATGCCCACAGGCAGGCCCAGCAAGACATGTGGTGCAGGGATTGAACCCTGGTTCCTGTGCTTAAGCAGGTGCTTAGTCCAGTGAGCTATGACAATATCTGAAATACTTTGAGAAATTTTGAGATACATACTACACTATTGTAAATATTAACGAACGTGTGTATAGGGTTCAAGCATGTATAACTTCTTTCTAACCAAAGCTTTCTACTTTGTATCAACATCTGTCTTTTGCTTTATTCCTCCAGTTTCTTTTACCCTCTGCCACCAAAATTTTGATTGGTTTATATTTGATATGTTGTGGTATTATATACATATGGATATATATATATATATATATATATATATATATATATATATATATATATATATTTACCTTTTATTTTTATTGGTACATGTTTACAACACATAGCACTTCCTCCAGCTTGGGAGTCAGAGCAGATGTACAGTACATATTCATTCTTTTTTCATATCATTTTCCTCCTTTTCTCTCTCTGCCTCTACCTTTTGGTCCTTTCTCTTTTGCAAAAATTATATCCCCTAACTCCCTGCTTGTCTTAGTTACTTTTTACTAGTTTCTGGGACAAACACCCTACACTCAAAATGAAGGAAGGATAGGTTTATTTAGCTCACAGTTACTGAAGGTTTCAGTCCATATTCGGCTGGCCCAAGGCTGAGTGGAACAGAGCAGAGAGCATCCAGTTCATGGTGGTGGAACAGCAACAAAATGGCGGCAGAGGTAGCCAACCAAACACGGCAGCAGAGCAAGAGCAACAGCCCGAATCTGTCTCTCTGTCTCTCTTTATATTACATTCAGTCTCTCCGCCTAAGCCCCCGCCTTAGGCTACACCCATAATCCCAGAAGTACTTCGACCCATAATTCCATCAGCACTAAAACCCATAATCCCAGGGATCATGGATCCAGTCTCAAACTCTAGAAATCTCCGCCCAATGACTACATGAGGCTTTGGGGGGCAACTAGACATAAACCATAACATTCCGCCCCTGGAACCCCAAAGTCTCATACATATCCCTTTTTACAAAAGACATTTTAGTCCATCTGGAAGAGTTGCCAAAGTCCCAATAGTTTCAGCATTGCTGAAAAGTCCAAATCCCAAGTTTCCTCGAGGATCCAAGGCAAACTCTCATCTGTGAGCCCCTGTACAATAGAAGAGTTAAACATATCCAACATTCAGAAGCATAAGATAAACATTACAATTCCAAAGTTGCAAACAACAGGGTAATACAAAACATTGGGACCAACACATGTCCAAAATCCAGCAGGGTAAACTTTAAATCCCATAGTTCCAACTGGAGCATCCGCAGCAGTCT
>PVJA010013528.1:35709-49485 GCA_004027025.1 Myocastor coypus
GCACTGAGTTGTGAGCATCATGCAACTCCGCTCTTACAGCACTCTTGGTGATAATTCCCATGGCTTCTCTCTTAGGCTGGCTTTGCTCCCTCTTAGCACGATCCACATTCTTGGCTTTTCCAAACTTCTGGGGTTTCCACTGAATTGGCTTCTCACTCTCTGCTTCACACACTGCCCTCTCAGGAGCACACTGCCTGGCTTCCCAGGCCTTTTTCTGAAATCGAGGTGGAAGCCTCCTTAAACTAACAGCTCTTGCATTCTGAATGCACCTAAAACCAATGCCATGTGGATGATGCCAGGGTCTGCTACCAGCTGGAGCAGTAGCTGGGCTATCTCCTCTCTTGCTTGTAGGGGTAGAGTGCATGGATTGGTGAACACTTTGACCTTGATTCCTAGGAACAAACTCTCCATGCTTGCACCATTTTGGAACCTGGTTTGGCCGCTGCTGCCATTCTGATACCTGGGTCTCTGTGGCCTTCTTCTCAAGGCAAAGACTCTCCTTTGCAATTCTGGGGCTGCAAAACACAGAGAGCTGCCACCTCTTGTGATGCTCTCAGGCCATCTTTTTGATTCGCTGGTTCCTTCCCAGCAGTGGAGATCCTCTCAGCTCCATTTTTGCAGTGTACAGCTTTCCTGGTGTTTCGTTTCTGGCCAAACTCACATTTTAAATCATCCTGCTTGACTCTTTTCTCTTGATTTTCAGCATAAATCTGGTTAAAAGCCACCAGTAACAACCATGCCACTGCCCCAATGGTTTGTTGCTTTAAAATATCTCTTGAAAGATTAATCAGTCCGCCATGCTTAATCTCAGTCTTAGGCAAAGTCTCTTGGCATGAGTGAAATTCTCACAGACTTTCAGCCAATCCATAGCACAAATCATCTGGAGTCCATTGACCAATGCTGTCCTTTTTTCCAGCAGAAACTTGCTCAGCCTGATCTTTACAGGCAAGCCTTCTACAAGTCCTGCAGTCTAAGCTCTGACCAGAATCGCCCAAGCTGAACAGCTGGAGCCATTCCAGTACTTTGTTTTTAGCCGACATCTCTGAACCTTTCCAATCTCTTCCCGTAACCCATTCCCAAAAGCTTGTAATCCACATTGTCAGGTATAGTCGCAGCAATGACCCCACTTCTCTGGTACCAAATTCTGTCTTAGTTACTTTTTACTCGTTGCTGGGACAAATACCTGACACTCAAAATGAAGGAAGGAAAGGTTTATTTAGCTCACAGTTTGTGGAGGTTTCAGTCCATATTCAGCTGGTCCAAGGCTGAGTGGAACAGAGCAGAGAGCATCCAGTTTATGGTGGCAGAACAGCAACAAAATGGCGGCAGAGGTAGCTAACCAAACACGGCAGCAGAGCAACAGCCCAAATCTGTCTCTCTGTCTCTCTTTATATTACATTGAGGCTCTCAACCTTAGCCCCCGCCTTAGGCTACACCCATAATCCCAGAAGTACTTCCACCCATAATCCCATCAGTACTAAAGCCCATAATCCCAGGGATCATGGATCAAGTCTCAAACTCTAGAAGTCTCTGCCCAATGACTACATGAGGCTTTGAGGGGACAACCAGACATAAACCATAACACTGCTGCCTTGAGTTTTGTTCTTTATTTATATTTTGGGTGTTAAGCTTGTGTCACATTGATTTCAGTTAACAATATCATTTCAATTTGCATCTATCTTCTTTCAAATGACTTGAGTTTATCTTTTGTTATGGTATGGGAAGAATCCATGCACACTGGGTATATGATTTATAGACACACAAAAATCCTTACATTGGTCTGCATACATATATTTGTGATACATAATATGTTTTGATATGCATACACTTAAGAAAATGTTGACTTCATCCAAACAAATGAACCTATCTACCACTTTCTGTAGTTACCCTGTATGTGTATGTGTTCATGCTTATTATTAGAAAAGGACCCAATATGCAACTTTCAGTAAGTGTTAAATATGATTGTCACTATTGGTCATGACGTATATCATGTTGATTGATGTATTCATCCTATATAACTTCAAGTTTACAGCTCTCAAATTAATTTTCCTCATTCCACACCAGATATTCCTATTTGACTCTTGTTTACTAAATACAGACCTACTGTATCTTCCATATGAAGGTGAAATTGGAATGTACGTGTGTGTCACTTATTTCTCCTATTGTCCTTACAGTGTTACAGTATAACAAGTAACATTTAGGGTTATGCTATTAATTTTGCTGTTATTCTTTTGCAAAAGATTTCTCAAAGAGGTGACTAAACTGTAAAAGTGTCCTAAGAGTATATCCAATCAAGTCTTTTTATTAGTAGAATATTTCTTAATTATAAATAAGAGAGCATGGTTAATTTAGCTAAATTGAATAGTAAATTCAGGTAAATTGAGTAAGAAATTTTATGCCAATTTTTTGTCTCAAATATATATTAGAATAAATATATATAAAGCTTCATAATCTATTATAGATGCATTTATGCACATCTATATGATGATGTTATACATATATATGACAGAACACTGGCATACAGATGACAAATATTTATAAGTGTATGCAATGTATTTTATTTTTTGCTTGTATTATCTATCGAGCTTATTTACATGTATATACATGGTTTACATTTACATTTCATTTCCTTGGTGATGTTAAGAAAGACTTTATCATCCATTTCAATGATAAGACAGGAAAACATGCAATGTTTCCCTCCTAAATTGATAAATATATCTGAGCTTTTAATAAATGAGATGTTATCACTGATGGCTAAGCGCATCGCTCACAGCCTAAGTTAATTTTTTTGGTTCATTTTTCCTGCATGAGTGAAAATGTGCTGGTGCAATTCTATCTGTCCTAGATTAAATGCTACTCAGTGAGTCTGGGTGAAGGATAAATCCATCAATTTTGCTTTATTTTCTCTCAAGTGAATTTTTTGTACCTAGGTTTCATTTTGTATTTTATATTTTATTAGCTTTGGTGTTGAAGACTGATAGCAGAACAAATTAATACAATCTACAAAACTAAAGGAAGGGCTGGGGAGATAGCTCAGTAGAATAAGTGCTTGCCTGGCAAGCACAAGGGCCTGAGTGCAATTCCCAGTTCCACACAAAATAAAAAAAAAAAAGGAAGTTTTGTGAGAGAAACTTAAGAGTTTTATGCTATCACTTTTTGCAATGTTAAATTTCATTTCTAAACCCCTACATTACTATTAACAACATTAACAATTGGTAGTTTGTTCCATTGCCCAAATTTTAATGTTATGGGTATATATTCATCCTTAAAGTTACCACTGAATTATTGTAGTGATTATTGAAATTTTAGAAACTGCAATTTGTTATACTATATTATTAAATATTACACATATTGCATATGACATTTCGTTTTATCTCATGTAATGATATTCTTAAACTGGTGTTACAGTAACATTTTGAATTAAAAAGTTAAAATGTTTTCATATTTTTGGAGATCATTTTCTGAATCTAATTTCTATAGAGTTATTACATTTAAGTTGTAAGAGTAAAAAAAGAGTTACACAGTGTCATACCAGTGTATTGGACTTGGAAAGACATTTCATAGAACATTTTGTTAGTTTTTTTTTTTTTTTTTCCAGAATGAAACTGAGTCCTAAAAACTTATAGGTTGTAGAAATTTGTTTTACGAAAGAGTAAGTATAGAGGATGTACATAGTATTTGGGAAAAAAAAAAATACCTGACTCAGGAAAAGGCATGAGTTTCAAGTAAAGTGCTTCCAAGGGCAGCAAGAGGGTATCATGTTACCAGATGGCAATCAGAGCATTTATTTATACAATCAGCATATTAATAAGTTCATGGAGAATTTAAGGGGAGGATACAACAGAATGTTTTGGTAGCTTCATAGGAAAAGAAGTAACCCCCATTATCTCAAGTAAAGGTCAAGTCACTATGGGCCTCAGCTCTCCTGAGCTGGGCACTCTTCTCATGGGGGCCTGCCACACTCGCACTCCCATGAGGCGGGGACTGGTCTCAGGCACCTGAGGTGCAGACAGCTTGGCCCCAAACACAGGCTGTATTTTTCAGAGCAAATAGATGCTCATTCCCAAAGAAGCCATTACCTAGACAAGGAAAAATTGAGATCCACTTGCATGCAGACATCACTTGATAAGCATATAATACCCATATACTCTGTAAAGATTTGATGCAGATGGCAAGACAGCTTATGGACATTGATATTGGTAGACCGCTTCCTAACGTATACAAGAGAATTAATGAGACTTATGTGGAATTGGAAAGACATGGGGGGAATGGAAGTTATGTGGGCTATGAATTAGCAGAAGAAGCATGTCTTGGACTTGATTTTTAGAAAACACTAAATGATTGAGCAAATTGAGTCTAACTGTACATACAGTATGAATTTAAAGTTAAAGGTAGTTTTTAAAATATATGCTTGCTTTTTATTTAAATTTTTTGTTTTTGTGTTGGTATGAAAAAAATAATTCTAGATATTAATGGACTGATTATCACTATTATAATGGCTTAAATAGTATTTTTGTTAAAAATTTAATTTTGTTTTTATTATATATACTTAGAGGTTTTAACTTAAAAGTTAGATATATGTACACATTAAATACTGATTAAATCTTGCTAATGAGATATTTATTGCCTCGCATATTTATTATTTAATCACTAATTTTAATATCACAGTTTATTGTTGTTTGAAATGTAATATTTATATTACAGTGGAGAGATGCGATGTGAAGAATCAATTATGGTATTTTCAACATCAACTTGCAATCTTTGATTGAATGTAAGAAGGAAACTAGGAAGCCAAACGTGGTATTTTCTCTGACCAGTTTTGCAGAAAAACTTGTACATTTTGGCCATGGAAAAATTATTGCACATTTAAATAATTTTCTAGCAGCTTCTCTTCCACTTATGTCCTTGTTAACTATTTTAACCAACAAATTTTATAGCTAAATTTTACAACAAACTATTCTATTTTATTAGGTATTTAATACAGGGTCTACAGTGTCTCAGTATACAGATTGGACTCATATTGATCCTATTGTTTTCAACCCACAACACCCACTCTCAATAGCCTTCTCAATGTGCCTGGGGTTAAGAGAGGGCAGGCCCTACACAGCAGGCCCATGATTGAAACTGCAGTCCCTGCATCTGCTTAAGAAGGCAATTTAATCTGCTGAACAATCTGGTGGGCACAACAAAATCTATTCTTGAGCTTATAGCCTCCAGGGTAATGTGGCAGAGAAGACACTTTGTGTTGAGGGAAATGAATTTGATTCTTTTTGCTATATGTTAGGGTAGGTTCAGCTATAGTAAACAAAATTATTTGAGGAGCTTAAAGTATACTTAAAAATTTGTTATCACCTTTTTAGATGATGATAGAACTTTAGAAGGTAATGTAAGGTATACTCTGAAAACAAAAATTTCAAAATCCCAATTTCAAAACTGAGGCAGAATTTAACTAGATAATTGCTCTGGTGCATTTATTTTTTGGATAATAACAGAGCAGTTTCAAAGGGGCAATTACTTGACACAGGTTGATAATATACATTATATTATATCACTAGCATAACTATTTTTAACAAATGTGAGTTTGATTAGAATATAAGGATCTTCTGGGTCAGAAACTAATATATTATGTAGATAGGTAAATTAGAGTTTCATAATTCTTATGGTAGCCTTACTTTGATAATATAGAGAATCACGTCAAAATTTAATTAGTTCTCTCTGAGTATATCATGGCTATTTGCGATAAGCTTTCAAAACTATCTCAGTATTTTTTGTGATGTTTGGACTTGTTGCTGTGTTTATAAGTACTGCTTCTCACTGATACTTGTCTGAAATATAGTTAGATGTTATTTTTCCTGATCAGTTCAACTGGTTTTCCAATTGCTTTTCATATATCGCTTTCTGTAGTTTTTCATTTTCTCTCAATTGAACCCAAGAATATCTCAGCATGGGAAACTGCTGTTTATTTGCAGTTTCAGCTATTTTCTGTAGGAAAAATGGTTTTCATTTTGTTTGGTACATTGTTCCTCTGGTCTTGATCTGTTTGAGTAAGAAAATGATAAATGGGAAAATAATAACTTGTGTTATTATTTTACACATAGAATTTTGTTTTTTAAGTTCCTTACCTTAATTTAAATATTTTAATTTTAGGTTTTATTAACAAATTGTATAATTACTTAAATATTCAGGGTTAAGTTACAATAGAAGTTGGTTTAATATAAGTTATGGGAATTCTACATATTTTGTTTAGGTAATGTATATAACCCTTTTATCTTGTATGTAGACAACTCGGTGTAATATGGATCTACTTAACTCAGTGTGAGGCTTCTCAAAAACACTTTTTTTTTTTTTGTGGGACCAGAGTTCGAACTCATGACCTTGCACTTGCCAGTCTACTTGTGCTGTGGAGCAATCTCCCCAGCTCCTCAAAAACATGTTGACTCAGAGATTTGTTACTAACCAGATTGCCTGGCACATTGAAGATCTTTGATGCAAAATATATGCATGCACACATCCACTCATAATTGCACACACACAGACAAATAAGTTGCATTTTTCTGTTACTCATAAGATTATGTAAATATGAAGGTATGAAGGTATTAAAAGATAAACGTAGACTAAGATAATGTAAATGTGCTCACATTAATCAGAAGAAAACTCTCAGAGGCATTAACATCAAAGTAGCTTTCCAAAAAATAAGCAATGCTAAGAATAATACATTTACTTCATGAAGATAAAATCTAGTTTTTTTCAAATATATAAGATGATTAAAAATTAGCTGCATGAATCATACCTTCACAGAATGCCTGTTTCACATCAATTAGCACTTCGCATTAATATTATTTTCAGTAGGCTACCTTTTTCAGTAAATCTTAGCTAATCCTTTCTATATTGATTTCTCCAGAAATAAAGGTAAAATAAACAATAAAAATTTAATTGACAGCAGTTTTCAAACATAAATATTTGAACACTGTGTCTCTAAAATAAAATGTTATGGAGCAAACCACGCACAGAGAGCCAATATCTTTCTTCTTTTAAATATTTATAAGTAAAAAGAATTAGGATTGTTAGAGAAACAGATGAATCTGCATCATGACAGAGAAAATATGTTGTGAATCTGAATTATGTTGGTGTTTGTATGTATGCTTGTGTGTGTGTGTGTGTGTGTGTGTGTGTGTGTGTGTGTGTGTTACTCTGTGTGTGAGAGACACAAACTCAGAAAGAAAAGAAGCAGAGACAGAGACCGGGAAAGAGAGCATAAATGAGGGACTGAGATGGAAGGAAATGGGATTAAAAAGCAAAGTTCTTTGAAAAGCAATCTCACCTATTACAAAGAGTGGTGTCATTGAATAATTTAGGCAATGGCTATAATTCAGAGTGAAAGATATGGAATAAGATTGACTTTGACTATTAATATATACCCATGTACCCACACTAATACATATATGCCTTAAATGTGAGAAAGCTATGAAACAACAAATCTGAGCCTACAAAACGAATTATTCTAAAAATACAATATAAAACATTAATAGACAGTTCCATATTACAAAAATAAATTTTGATATACTCTTAATTTGAAAAGAAATTGAAAATTTTGGAACTATTGGTAATGTTGATATATATTGTATATAAAATTATATTGTATACATTTCATGTTCTTAGAAATAAAAGTAATTATAGAAGAGCATCATTTCAATTAGACCTGTGTGCTCAAGGTCTTATACGTATGGGGTCATGATACCATGTTTTTGGAACTTAATTTCAATGTATCCAACAAATCAGATCCAGCATATATTTAATGTATCTGTGTACATACATATATGATCCATAGATATTTATTATGTAAGAGTCTAAACTTTTAAAATAGCATTCAAATGTTCAAAGAAAATTTCAAAAATGTAATTTGTTCTTGAATGGTTTTAAAATTGATTTTTGTATATGTATATATATAGTTTCCTATATTTTATGAAATAGTCAATTTTACTTTTGTTATAAGAATAATTTTTAGTAAACTTCATTTAACACTTTCTAAATATAGAAGCATGAAAAATATCAATATTAATAATCTACCTGGGGATATAGCTCAGCCTTGTAGTGCCGGCCTAGCAAACGTGAGATCCTGAGTTTAATTCCTGTTACACAGATAAATACATAAATAATCCAGGAATGGTAATCCACAACTCTCATCCCAGCACTTGGGAGTCCGAGACAGGAGGACTGTTGTGAGTTCAAGGCCAACCTGGACTATAAGTAAGCTCAAAACTAGCCTGAAATGTATAGTGAAACTTTGTTTCAAAAAGATATTTAAAAAATAATACTAATGTAAAAATGCTGTTGGGTAAATAATAGTATCAGATAGAATGCAAGACTGTGTAATCTCATAAATTTAAATTTTTTATTATCTATAAATATGTCTATTAATACTCTTTGAGATAAATCACATCTATGTCTCTTCTTTTTCCTTACCTCTCCTTTTTCTCCTTCACCATTTGTCTTCTTACTTCCTAAGATACCATGATCTACTTTCTTTTATCCTTTTTATTTATTTCATTATTATCTAATGATATATATAACTGAGTTTAAACATATGGAAGCCTTACTAAAATATTACTAGCTTCAATTATATGATAATAATAGACTAGGCAGCATTTCATTTGTATAAAATAAGTATTTTTTGAAGCTGCCTACTTTCTTTTCAATTCTGTAAAATTTAAGTAAATTATAGACACATAAATAATAGCACAGTCTAGGGGTGGGAAGGTAGCTCAGCACCATAAGCACCTGCCTGGCAAGTGAAATGTCCAAAGTTCAATCCTCAGTACTGGAAAAAAAAAATTAAATTACAGTTCTCCTAAACAGTTAAACTTTAAACACACTACAGAGTTTGAAAAAATTAACTTTAAATAAAAACCCAGAAAACTTTCATTTCAATGGAATTCAGTCACTGGAAAGTAATGTACAATAAAATTTGATGCAACTAAAGTTTTTTTTAAAAAAGATTTAGGGTGTAGCCGGGCGTGGTGGCTCACGCCTGTAATCCCAGCACTTGGGAGGCTGAGGCAGGAGGATTGGTATGAGTTCGAGACCAGCCTGGGCTACAAAAGTGAGCTCAAGGTCAACCTCAACTGCATAGTGAGACCCTGTCTCAAAAAGACAAAAAAAAAAAAAAAAAAAAAAGATTTAGGGTGGATGAGGACATAGTTGCATGGCTAAGTGCCTGCCTGGCAAGAGTGAGGCGATGAGTTGGATTCCCAGCACCAAAAAAAGAAAAGTGATAAATATCCTTTTAAAATATTTTTTGTACAGATAATGGGACATTTTGACAATGCAATGTCATGCCTTCATCATTAATTGTGCAGTGTACTTTCCCCTCTTTTTGCCTTAGCTCCCCCTGTCTCCCTTGCCTCCTGTCTTCTTTCTAAGACACCATGGTCTACTTTCAGGTAACCTTTTTATTTACTTTATTATTATCTTATGATTTTTAGTTTAACATATTGCAGAAAATATGAACTGTTAACCTATTTCTGGAGTATTTCACTTAAAATGGACTCATTCAGTTCCAGAAAATTTTCTAAAGATGACTAGGATTTCCTTCTTATTTAAGATTGAATAATATTCCATCATGTGTGTGGTGTGGTAAAGTCCCCAGTTTACAAACAAGTTCCACTCAATGACAGCATTTATAATTCAGATCGGTTTTTTAACTCCCATGGAGTGAGTCTCACACACTTTGGCCACAAATATACAATGTATTGTGCTTGGTGTTTTCTGGAAGTTCCCTTGACATCACTGCTCTACTTCCTGCTTCTGGACATGCTGGGCTCTCACTGGGCACTGTACAATGCTCACACAGAACACAACTGTGGAAATGTCCAGCAGACACATGAGCTATTTTGATAATTTGTTTCCATCTAGGAACGTTGGTGGTGTCAGTTTCTTCCCTATCTGTGAAAGCTCACAAGTAGAATATTCTTAATCCAAGACCTTATTTATATATCATCTATTCTGTATTATTCATCTGTTTAGAAGGCATTGACTTATTCCCTATTTTGGCTAATGTATACTTAATTGTTATAATAACTCTGCTGACTTTATGTTCTTTGAATGTATATCTAGGAGTAGTTATTTAGATTATATAGCAGTTATTGTTTCATTTCTTTGATAATGTCCATGCTATAATCCATAATGACTATACTAAGTTACACTTCCACCAAAGTGGATTAGAGCTCCAAGTAAGAGTTCCTTTAGTGGACTTAGCGATCATATCAGAATCTGTCATTTCTAATACATTAGGTAACACAGTGGCAACTGGCCTATCAGTAGAGAAAGTCAGGAAACTAGATTTTCCTTTTCAATTTTTAAACTCAATTCTTCTAAAGAGCCAAAGTTTCATTTTTTTGATAGCTTAAAGAATATCGTATCTGATCATGCCACTAATAAGCTGGTATGGCCCTGGGTCCCTTGGAAAACTGAATTGCATCATCCATTCTAAGACTACAGTTCTCTTCTTGGTCATAATGACAGGTTAATCAAAGTCTTCTGATGATTAAAATGATCTGGAGAAAAATAATGTAGCTCATCGTACAAACCTCAGAGCCACTGAGTTAAAACAAAGAGGTCTTGATCCCTCAGAAAAGATTAATAAAATGAGGCATAACCATTATTCTCTTTTAATTTTCCATTTGAGAAACCTGGCAAATCACAGACCATAGCGGGCCCCAGGCTACTTCTTAGGTATAAAAATGGAGAAATGATGTCAGAATTTCTAAGGATGATAGAACTTGAACCAGTAAGATCATGATGATTATAAAACAGAGATGTCAGCTTTATCCTCTGCTGTGGAAATTTTTTTTCTCAAACCATCTGCTGTGTGGAACAAGATCCCCAGAGGACAGGTTCAGCTAAAGGGCTGAAAAAATGAAACACAATTAAATTAAAAATGAAAAACCAGGACTTTCAGGCAGTCACAGAACTGAGAAGTATAAATGCTTTAAGGAGAAGATATAGAAAGAGGTGCTCTGGTTAATAGCCCAGAGTTTCACATGAGATCACTTACGGCTAACACTTAAAGTAGACCAAGCTTATGAATACTTTAACAAGGCTCAAATCACCTTGAGACTTCATTGGATAAAGGAGCTATCACCATAAACTTACAAGTTGCTAGGAGCAAAATTTATACTTGCAGGAAGAAAATAACATTTCACTGGACCTCCTTAATTTTTCCCACATTGTGCAGTTTTTGTGCCCCAGAAATACAAATTATACATTATTTTACAACCATGAACACTAATATTGATTTTCAAGCACAAAGAAAGCAACAACGCATGATAAGAACAATAGAGAATGAAGCAAATGATATTGCACCGACAAGATTTCTCCCTCCAGACAGCTAACTTGGTGATGGGATTGTCAGGTTTTTATAACAGGAAGCATGGCGCTCTCAATTGCAGTCCTTGTTGGTCTCTGTTATCTATGCTCCATAAACACATGGTCATTTAGTTTTTGCTGCACAATTGTATAAATATCCTTATTTCCCCTGTGTGGTTAAAAATACGATATAGTGCTTAATACATCATTGTTAATTGTTTGACTCAGAAACCTTAACAAAGAATAGTTGAAAGAGTAGAGGCATAGTTTAAAAATTTCTAGGAGTACAGGATTTACACACACATACACAAGCACACTGCACAAGTGCAAATAACCATGGATGAATGTGTTAACTTCAGTGTGTTGACCATGATGCTATATCTACATGTATCAGCTCAGCATGGTGCACACTTAGAGTCTGTGCATTTCATTTGTCAATTATACTTACCTAAACCCAAGTAAAATACATAAAGAAAAGGTCAAGAAATAATTACAGAATGATATACCATAGATTATGTCATTTGTCATGCCTTCTAGTTTCTACTGGATGACCAAAACAGCTTAACTAGAGCATTAAAAAGTATACACAGAGAGGGAAAAAAGTGTCCTGTGACTCAAAGCAGTTAAATGGCTCTAGCAACTGTCACATGGAAGTGTTTTGTGTCATCTTGGTAAGTAAGACAGGTGTTCTGACTTCCAAGCAGAAAATTACTTTCTTTATCTTTAACTGTACGGTGAAATATAAGGACAGTTTTGAAAAAATTGAAAGATTGAAAATAATCTTTCCTAGAGAATCATATTTTACCATTAAGATCCTCTACCCAAGTGACAAGTCAGACTGATGACCGATTAGGAAACGATAATGCACCACATGACCTCATAGCAGAGATGGACGTGTGCGTTGTGAAAGATTTCGCTCTCAGCAACGCTGACTTATTGCACACGAAGGTCCTTCTGTGATTCACTCTATACTGTTGCCAACTTCCTTGACTTTTCCAATATCATTTATAAATAAAAATTTGACCTTAATATTTCAGGACCATTAATGAGACTAAATCAAAGAAAATACTGAGTCAAGTAACATCTAGGCAGCGGGGAATGCCAGGACACAGAACTTTCTTTGACATCTTCTGATAAAAGAGAAAAAAGTCTTAGGACTCTAAGAAAGCTTTTTGTTTTGCTGAAAATGTTATAAAGAAAAGGGAAAATATGTAAAACCAGAAGACTTGCTGCTAAAGTGTTTGCATGGGCCACATGAGGCCCTTGATCTATCTCTGGCATGTGCCTACAAGTCATAAATTCCCCAAAACACTTCCCAAAAAGTGTTACAGATTATTAAAGTACAACACATGCTATATCAAAACTTATAACTATTGTTTATAGCATATTGGTTTAGAATATTTGATTCATAGTACACAATCTGTCCTAATAAAAAAATCATAATAATCATTGAATTTCTATTATGAACTCAGTTATATGCTATGTTTGTACTTGTCCATGAACAAAATTTCTTTTCTTTTAAATTTTTATGTATTTATATATTTGTTACAGTGCCTCACTATGCATTTTGGACTAATATTGGTCCTCCTGGCTCAGCCTCCACAGCGTTTGGGTTACAAAGAGACACCACCATGGCTGGTTTTAGTGTCCAGCACAGAATTCCAGGACCGGCGAGGTGTGTGGTACCAGTGCGCTACTGTGCTCTTGCCAGGCAGGTGCTTAGACTGCTAAGGTATCTCCCTAGCCAATCCTTTTTTTTTTCAAAACCAGGGATTGAAGACCCAAATCACACTGCTGGGAGCTGAGCCTGCGTACCCGCCACGGGTAAGCTCCCTGCTCCCCTCTGCCCCGCCTCTGCGTTCCCGCGACTAACTTCCTGTTCCAGCCCAGACCCAAATCACACCGCTGGGAGCTGAGCACGCGCGCCAGCTGGGTCAGGATCCTTGGCCTGCCTTCCCTTCCCCCCCCCTTTTTTTTTGAACCCCTCCAGCCCAAGCTCCAGCACTGAACCCATTAAATAGCCCATTTGGCAACCGATCTGGTCCACGAGCCTACCAGGACTACTCAATCGCAAAGGTCCACATCCACTTACAGACCACATCCACCAGGATTCACAAAAGCTAGCAGCCAGAGCCCCAACACAAGAGTCAGGAACCTCTGTTGAAGAACCACCTTGGAGTCTCCAGACCAAACGCCCATAGACACAGCATAATGCCACCAAAGTGCAGAGGTCGCTTCCATACAAAATGATAACAACAAGGAGTAGGAGGCAATCTCAGGACCCGTGCCCACCCAAACCAAATACAGAAGACACTATCATGGAAGAAAATGAGAATTATACAGATCAAACCTCTGAATTGGTAGCATCTGAGGCAGACACACAAGTGCAGAAACTTATAGAGCAACTGAGAT
>PVJA010013529.1:0-49311 GCA_004027025.1 Myocastor coypus
GATGCCACCAGGTACTTTCCCACTGTCCCTTCAGGTGGCTTAGCTTTATTAGTTTTCATTTTAAAAAGCCAGAGTTCTTACTCTGGCCAAGGAAGATGTTAGACTGAATTAGAAAGAGGCTGAATAAAAAAAAAAAAGGAAGAAGAAAAGAAAACAGAATGGAGGGACTACCAACCTACCAACACTCAAAAATATGCTACTCTTTTTTTTTTTTTTTTTTTTTATGGCTGGCTCAGCCTGCCCTGGGTGGGGCAAGCACAGCATGGGGTGCCAGGGATTGAACTGTGGTACCTGAGGTTGCCTAAGCTTCCCTAAGCAGGTGCTCTAGACTACTGAACCATCTCACCAGCTCCTCAAAAATCTGATACTCTTATGGACAAGAATTAACAAGTTTCTATAAAATAATCAAACTTTAATATATATTTAATAAATAAATTTGCTGGAAGCCTCCTGATATTTTAACCTCCTGCTATTAGTCATAGACAACTCTTCCTTTGTTTTCATTCATTTGTAATCTTTTTTTGTTGTAGTTGTTAATCAGAATTAACAGCTTTGTTAGTATTTCAGGAACTGAGCTGATTCTATGACTAAACTGCCCTTTTTGATAATTTGGAATTAATGAATATAGTTCATTGACAATCTTTAAAATATATATTGAACAGACAATTAGTGTTACACTTAAGAGAAAAACTTCATTTTGTTCTAAGTAAATTTAACAGTATAATAGTGTTCGAGAAATATTTTGAGTAACATTCAGTTATATTATTTAAACTTTATTATTATCCTGATAGTTGTGCCATGTTAACTTCTAGTATATTTATATCTTACTATTAACGTAATTATTTTTAGTATAGTTGAAGGAAAAAGACGAGACCTTGTGATACAGTTATCACTCCTTTCTTTTATGTGGTTGGTGCAGGGTCACATTACACAATTTGGACTCATAGTGATCATCCTGGTTTCCACCTCCCCAGTGCTAGCACAAGAGTGTGCCACCACCCCCAGTCTCGGTGGCCATCTTTACACACCTGAGTGCAGGGCCCATATGGCATGTGATACCAGGGATGGCTTTAAGACGTATTCAAAATACAATTCTTCAATCTCTTACAAAGGACAAGATTCAGAACATTTCTTGAAATAATCCCATATTCTAAATTCTGATTATAGTCTCAAGGTCTATCAGTATATTACACGATAATTGGCTTTGTATATGCAAACTAATTCAAACTAATTTATTTTTGAACAATCTATATAGATGTATTAATCCCATTGTACCTGTTTCAACTGTAGAACAAGACAAAGTTACTGACCTGACAAGGTGCTAAAAGGGAATAAATACATCTACAAATGGAAAGATTTTTTTCAAATTTTACCTTGTTTGAAATAGGCAATATGCATAGTTTATTTTTATTAATTAGCATTATAGTTCCTAAGACATTTCTGTATGGTATTTTTATTTAAAACAATGAAACTCTTTCATACATGAAACATCTAAGTATGGGGAAATTAAACAACATAATTTGTCCAGAGTCACAAAATTAATATGTGCCAGAGGAGGGATTTAACTAGTTCAAGCTTTCTGAGCCTTTTATAGTGGTCAATATTTTCTTTAAAACCATGGCAAATAGAACGGATCAAAGTGCTGCAAACACAAGAATAAGATTCTGGAAATTCCGCTATCAGAAGCAGGCCAAGGGCAGTGAATTCACTGAATTGTTAGCAATCCAACCTGTAGCTATCTATTCTTGCTTAAATTGGAACTAGATAGTAACCCAGTCCCTCACATCATGAGATTATAGACTTATGCCTGAAACCAAATTTACAGGAATGTGTATCTTTTTCTTGTAGTCATGATGTAGATTCAGAATGTCCCCTAGCGACATTGATACTCAGAAGTAGGGCTTAGGACTGTGACTGGCGCCTGTTAGCACAGTTGCTGACCTGATCTTAGGAGGCGGGGCCTGTGTGGAGGTTGGTGACCAAGGCAAGACCTGGGAGGATGTGTTTGCATCAGTCCCCCAAACCCCACCTCCCCTGTAATGGCCACCATATCATCATTTGCACAGTGTAGAGATACATAATTAGCCTCTCACAAGACAAAGAGCAATAAAACAAAGCCCAGGGACAGCAATGGTTTGGGAATTCTAGGAAGCTGAGATTCAAGGAGAAAGATAACAGCTTACCCTGAAGGCTTTCCATTAGCACTCTCCCCTCTTGCTTGAAATCTTTGTAATTAGCATTTGTGTGAACCTAGCATTAGGCAAATGGAGGTCAGAGATTGTAACATTTCTTTACTAAAATGATTCTGCACCTGAGTGCATTCCTTGATCTCAAATAAAAGTGAGATACTTCTGAGGGTCAGGGCTCACTTCGAGAGAGACAGAATCTCAGTGAGACCTCTGTGCTAAATTCATTAGGTCTTCTCGTCATTTCTTTCGGCACCAGCACAGAACATTACAACACACAGCTTCACTCTGTGGTAGACCTTCCCATCCCACCCCTACTCCTCCAGCCTTGGAGCTAGCTGTCTATGGACTGAAAATTTTAAAACTGTGAGTCAAACTAAACTTTCTATCCTTTAAGATGAGGGTGTGGAGTGTTGTACATGGCAAGAAGAAAGGCATGTTAAATTTAATATTTTAATATTTTAGGGCCAGCGCGATAGCTCAGGGGACTAAGCACCTGCTTCGGCAGGGTTCAATCCCGTGACCTATCTGCCGCGTTGCCCCTCCCCTAGGGCACACTGAGCCTGCGAACATGGCATTGGCCTCTAATCCTAGTGCTGGGGATGCTGAAAACAGGAGGATCACTATGAGTCCAAGCTGTGTAGTGAGATCCTGTACCAAATACATAAATGAAAAAAAAATTAATATCTTAGCATTTTGCCTCTGGGGTAATCTATGAACATTTTGAAATGGTTATTAACCATCTCAATTATTATCTAAGCCTTCTAGCTTTTGTCAACTGGAAGTCTAATAAGCATGCTCCTCACATTGTTATTCAAGTTCTTAGCTGACTGCTGAAGGGGACTTGGTCAAGGACATAGTCCTGGCTTTGGCCGTTCGAGTTATAAATTCCCTAGTGTTCTTTCCCTGTTCACCACCCAGACTAAACTTCACTGGCATCGATGAGAACACCACATGCCAGCGTGGGAGATAAAGGCATCAATATGACCAGCTTTATCATGCCAGGAAAATGTTAATGGGCCCCACAGCTTAGCCACTTTTAGAAAGGTGACTATGGAAGGAAACCAACAAAGAGAGATAAACTGGCAAAGGGGATAACCCTGCAAAGCAGAAGAGGGATATTTCAACAAGACTCATCCTGAGAAACTAGAAGATTTTAGTTATTGTAATGCCTTTTCTATTTGTATGTTTGTATGTATTTAGTCCCAAAAGTCATACGTTTTTAGTGGGAAAACAAAATAATATTTGAAGGATTTACCATAAAAAAGGGAGAAGGCTGGTTTTTCCCCTTGACAAGTTCCACTGGCAATATCTGACAACAATCCCATTTCTTAAATGTTAGTGACTTATATTAAAGGTTACACTCCTAAGTACATGGCTGGATTGATAAATAATTTCTAGATACACTTACAGACACGTGCAAATGCTTATATACCACTGCTCATTAAACTGGGGAAACTCCAATAGTTCACTTAAGAAATTTATCACTATGGCTAATGAATCTACAACCTCAGTCCCGATATAACTGTATAAACACTACACTAGCAATCAGAAATTACATTCTAAATATGGTCACAATGGTTACCACTTACTGCATCCATGATTCATTCCATGTTGCAAACATAATTTTATTTATCAAAGCAAGCCTGTACAACACAATTTATTCCCTACATTTTAAACATGAATATATTCAAACACAGAGGGATTGAGCATGGGACCTGCTGGTAGACTCTTAATGAGTGACTGCAATGGACACAGAAACACAAATCTGATGGTACATCCTGCAGCTTGTTCCCCACAAGATCCCTAAATCTCTTCAACAATAGATACCCCTGCCATTATTTTTGTACCCAGAATGAGTGCAAAACAAAACAAAAACAAAAAAAGCATTTATCCCATTTTTCTTTCCAAATGGAGAATAAAAAATAAATACAAAATATGCTAAAGTTTTTCTCAACCTTGCCCAGAATGACATTTTAGGTCAGAGCATTATTTGTTTATGAGAGCTATACTAGGTGTTGTGATATGCTGAACAGCATCTCGGTCTCTGCCTCCTGCCTAATCAGCACAGTGCCCATGTCCAACAAACTAAAAGACCTCTGTAGCCCATGCTAATATGTCACCAAGGAGCAAAATTAGCTCCGGTTGATAACCAACGTAGTACTTTATTTAAAAGTCAGAAAAGACCAGCACTTGGGAGGCTGAGGCAGGAGGATCGTTGTGAGTTCAAGACCAGCCTGGGCTACAGAAGTGAGCTCAAGGCCAGCCTGAGCTGCACAGTGAGACCCTGTCTCAAAAATTAAAAAAAAAAAAAAAAGTCAGAAAAGACATAGTAAGCAGAATTACTGGTTCAAGTTCATGTATATTTTATTTGTGTTTCAAAATCATACTTTCTTCTATGGAGATCATAATCATGCAATTTGGTATTTCTGGAAGAATTACTAAGTAATCTGGAAAAATGCAGAATTAGAGATTTATTACAATGATTTTCTAACAGGCAGCTCACCTACTACATCAACCAGTAGTAAATTCAGATAAAAAAATATTTTGGGTGCAACTCTTTCATGTAGTAGTTGTAATGTTAAATATCAGGACTCTTTTATCCCCTGAAGTGCCACACAGGTTTCTAATTTATTGCAACCATGAAAAAGTAAAATTTAGCATCTTAAACACAAGGTAACATTTCAATAACTCAGTGCTTTAGCAACTTTCTGCATTTTTAATGAGTTCCCTATAAGCTACCAGCACAAACCTATAAACCATTGAAAATAAATTTACGGGGAAATATTATTAAATGCTCAGCCATAAGCACTCAAAAATCAGTCACTATAGCAAGAAGTCAAATCCAAATGAGCAGTACAAATACTGAGACAAACATTACTTCTTGAGAGATTTTGGTAATGTCAGATAAGACTTAAGAGGTTCTTCCTCTAAGCTGCAGTTATTTACGTTTCTGAACAAGTGAATAAGAACTGAAAGGTATAAGGAACATTGTCAATTGGGAAGAAATTGTTCAAAAAAGAAACTGATGGGGAAAAGGAGAAGCAGAGAAGGAAGGAAGGGAGGGAGAGAGGATGGGACGGAGGGAGGGAGAGGAAGGGAGGGAAAGAGGGAAACGGGGAATATATATGTATATGCACACAAGATATTTAAGATAGTTATACATCTAGTTTGTCTTAGTTCATTGAAAAGAAAGATTTGTGACAACATTGTCTGGACTTTATTTCATGCCCATATCATAATGAAGATAACTATGCACAAAGTACTTATTGTTACTCTCTATTATCTGATTTGAAATTCTGTTTTATTTCTTGATTTTCTTCAACTCTTTAATATTTAAAGGGAAGGAAAGAAGACATTGCGCAGGAAAGCAAGGACTTGCTTGGTACACAACTCAGACCCATGACTGACATACAAACATCTCTGTCTTTCGCACTAATACACCTTATAGACAGGACACATGCACTGCCCCTACGGCTCGCTACACTGGTGAGAGGGGCAGGTGGGAGGCCTCCCTACAAAGACTGTACCTAAGTTAAGAGCATGTTAGTGCCTGTGTAGTTGTGCAGTACTTCCCAACTACTGGTGGAGAAGCAGCACATCACAGTGGTGATGTCCACCACCGAGCTACATCCCCTGCGCTTTTTACAGTTTATTTTGACACTACACGTTGCACAGGCTGGCTTTGAATTTGTGATTCTCCTGCCTTGGGATCTTGAGTAGCTCAAGGTGTGTGGATAGTGCTGAGCTGCCTTAGTATCTGAAAAGGTCTACCACGGTGCTTCACCCCTGTAGAAGAGCAAGATCTATAGCTACTGTCTTTGCAAAGAGCTAACCTAAAAAAAAGACAATTGGACCACTGAAAGTTCATTTCCAAGAGTCTCTATAACTTGGTGCATCAAATTATGAGTCTTCCTTTTCCATCTTCATATTAGTCCTAAAAATTAAGAAAATTTCAGAGGCAGCTATAAAGCTTTTGAATTACTTTAACATTTATAGTAAATCTGATGTACAAAATCATGGACAAGAATGTTACATAGACATACTGCTTATTTTCCTATGTATGGTTTTGTACTTCTAAGATCTAAGGCCAAAAAAGGCATTATTCAACTTGCTTCAAGCACAGTGGTGTGTGTTTGTGTGTGTGTGTATGTGTGTGGTGTGTGTGTGTGTGTGTGTGTGTGTGTGTGTGTTCCTAGGCACTGAACATAGGGTCTCAGGAATGTTGAACAAACATTCATCCACTGAGCTACATTCTTAGATTACTGCAAATTTCTCTTGTATTCAAGATCTACCTAGAATAAAGAGAAAGTATGAAGACAGAATATATTTTCCAGTCCTAAAACTTGACCAAGTTTCGAAAGCACAGTACTTCCTCCTCCCAGTTTTTCTTTCTCTAGTCATTCGTAAGTCAGTGGAAGGTATTTGGCACAGCAGAAGCCTCAGCTATCTTCCTGTTCACATCTAAATCAAACAAGAATGGAAGGTCCACGGTACAAAAGGCACAGCACAGATAGAGGGAACCCAGTGTTAAATCCCATAAGGTCTTCAAAGATCTTATTGATAAAAAAAAAAAAAAAAAAAAAAAAAAAATCAATCTAGGTGTGGTGTTGCATACTTATACTCCCAGTTCTCTGGGAGTCTGAAGCATAGGATCACGTGTTCAACCCAGCATGGGTGACCTAGTGGCCACTGTCAAGGTAAAATGTGATTCAGTGCCAAGATTCTGGGCTTAATCCCCAATGCCATAAAAAATAGATAAATAAAAGCTACAAACATATATTTTTGTCTACAAACAAAAGAGAGGAAAAGTATATATTAAAATCTCACTAAGCACCTAGTTCATTAGCAGGCATGTAACAAAGTCATATGCCCTCTTTCTGGCCCTCCAGCCCACAATTTAATAGAGTAGTTCCAGGGCTGCTTAGCTAAGTATGTTATACAAAGGTCCATAGGTTGCCGTTAGGACAAGTAAAGAAGATAATTACACACTGCTTTATTCTCAGATGACAGATGAACTGCTGTACTAGGTTCTGGACTCTAAATTTCAGAAGATGACAATATCCAAAAGGGGACAGAAGGAGCAAGCCAAGGATATGGTGTGAAAGGGAGCTTTGTTCTCACTCATGACGGAAACCAGGTACAATGTTCATGGAACTCACGTACTAGGGTTCTTCATCTGAGATGAATACGCACTTCTCAAAGCAAGAAATACAAATGGTAAATAAACATACGAAAAAGTGGTCAACATCACTTGCCATTCAAGAAATTCAGCTTAAAACAGCACTAAGATTCCATCTCACCCCAGAAAGAACGGCTCATATCAAGAAGTCAACCAATTACAAATGCTGCGGAGGCCGTGTGGCACAAGGAATTTCACTTTTGGTGGGAGTGCAGCTTGGTACAACCACTATGGAAATCAGTATGGAGATTCCTCAAAAATCTAGAATCAGAGATCCCATTTAATCTGGCTAATCCCCTCCTGGGTATTTCTTCCGAACTGAATATATCATAGCACAGCGAGATACGTGCACTCCTGTTTATGGCAGTGTAACATGTCATAGCTAAATCTTGGCAACAACCCAAATGACATTAACTGAGGAATGGATAAAAAAAATGTGATATTGCTATACCAATGCAGTACTACTCAACTATAAAGAAAGATAAACTCGAGGCATTCATAGGTAAATGGATGCAACTAGAGACCATACTTATCAGTGAAGTAAATCAGACCCATTTATGTGAACGTTATATTTTCTACCTAGTATAAGAATCTGAAATAATAAATAAAACTAGAAAGGTACAATAGATACTGTGAGAGGGAAAGAAACTGTTCAAAGGGACAACTTGGATGAGGGAAAGGAGAAAAGAAAGAAAGGAGGTATAGATGGATGGATGGATGGATGGATGGATGGATGGACAGAGCAAGCATGGATAACTGTACTGCTGGTCTGTTGAAAGGAACAGTTAATGCTCTCTCTTTTTACTTTTTTTTGACTAATTTTGCATGCTTATATCTGGTAGTCTGAACAATAATTTGAAGGCAACAATATGCAATATAATAACCAATGTTGAATTCATATCAATTCAACAATGGTTTATTGTTTTTTTATTGAAATTCTGTATTATTTCTTCATTTTTTTACTATTTTTTTCTTTAAGAAACAAAAAAAGTTAGCTCTGCCTTAAATTTCCCTCTATCCAATCCCACGTTATAGCAACAATAATATTTTAAAGAAGAAACACATACCTAAAGAAGAAAAAAAAAAAAAAAAAAACCTGTGTAAATTCACTATACTATATAAAGACAAATCAAGAACACTGAGACTGGGAGAGGCTGTATCATGTGGGAAAATTTTTTCAGTAGAAAATAATCCATTATGGGGCCCAGCAGGATGGCTCAGTGGTCTAAAGCACCTGCTTAGGAAAGCTTAGGCGGCTGCAGGGACTGCAGTTTGATCCTGGGCACGACATGCTGCACCAGCCCTGCCCTCAGGGCAGGCTGAGCCAGCCATAAAAATAAATAAATAAACAAATAAAAGTTCTGAAACAAGAAAAAATTAAATAAAATAAAAAATAAAATAATCCATTATGCTTCTGAAAACATCCAAAGCGACTGCAAACTAGAATTGAACGCAGCCACTTTTCTCTCTTTCCTCACCCTTTCCCCTGCTCTCTTCCCCAATACTTTCTTTTTAGACACAAACCACTGTAGGCATCTAGGATAA
The DNA here is from genome assembly GCA_004027025.1 of Myocastor coypus. Taxonomy (NCBI): domain Eukaryota; kingdom Metazoa; phylum Chordata; class Mammalia; order Rodentia; family Myocastoridae; genus Myocastor; species Myocastor coypus. The sequence goes on from PVJA010013529.1 coordinate 8,914, forward strand.
ATCAAGACATAATGTGAAGTACAACTCAGCCCAACAAGTATGCAAGGTCAGATTGCATCCCCTGATGACTGTCCCCTAGCCATAGCGGTCACATGCTGCAAAATTCCACTTGGCCCCATGAAATCATAAAACATGGTCAAGGGCATATGATATATTGTCCTGGTGACTGTTGGAGGATTTCACAGAAAAGGTGCTGCAGTCTAATGACTTGACAATCTGCTTCCTCACTAAGACACAGCACCAAGAGCAGAAAGATTAAAGGCTCTTCTTAACTCTAAACTCAAGCAGAAGGATAGTCTTTCTGCTGATTAAAATGGCTAAGGCCAATGGCTTCCTAGTTTATAGTTACAGATGGGCCGCAAGACGCTTCCAGTTCTAAAAACAAAATCTATGCCAAGCAAGGAAATAGGGAGCTTGAAAGTGGCTGGTATGGGCCCGGCAGGATGGTTCAGTGGATTAAAGCACCTGCTTAGGAAAGCTTAGGCAGCTGCAGGGACCGCAGTTCAGTCCCCAGCACCACATGCTGCACCAGCCCTGCCCTCAGGGCAGGCTGAGCCGGCCATAAAAATGAATAAACAAATAAAAGTTCTGAAACAAGAAAAATAAATAAATAAAATAAAAAATTCTTAAAAAAAAAAGACATTTCTAAAAAAAGAAAGTAGCTGGTATCAAACAGATATGAAAATATACTTTAAAATATACTTTATATAAAAAAGAAATTGGGTGCCTTCAAACCAACAAGGCCCCACGAGACTGCAAAAGGATCACACTGAATATGACCGAACCAATCAAACACATCATCTTCCTTCTCTTACCCCAACACTAAAAAAAAAAAAAACAGAAATTCACCTGCAGCCCAAGTGCTCAGGGAGCAGCATCACTGTGTGGCCAGTTTCCCAGGATCACTGGGAACGCAGTGTGTGGCCGCCCTCCCTTAACAGCCTCAGCCATGGATTGCTGACTAATTCCACCCATTGCAAGATTTAATTCTTTTACACCATCTTTTTTGTTTTGTTTTATTTTTCTTACCACCACTGGCTTAACAAATCTTTGGTGTCTCTAAGTAAACTTCTGTCAGTCCTAGGCTTTCACCAGGGCAAGAGTCTCTCACGTGTCTCTCCATGTCCAGCTTGGGTCTCGTCTCCTCTGCTGCTATCAAAATTAGCTATCAGCTGTTCATTCCCACTCTCTGGGGAACCATGACAACACCTAAAATTTGGTGGACACAAAATAGTGTTCAAATTCCTCAATCTAATTGGTTTTTTTTTATTATTTTAAAGAGAAAAAAAACATAACATAAACACCACAGAACTTCAAAACATGGTGCTAGGAAATTAACAATGGTTATTGCATATGGCTATCTTTAGAGTGGTTGCTCAGCCAGATACAAGCATGCAAAATTGATTGAGTACTGTTAGTACTAATTGTTCCTTTCAATGAACTAACAGAACTTAGTAGTGCAATTATCTTAACTACCTTGTTTCTCAATGTGTGTCAGTATGTCTCTCTCTCTCTCTTTATATATATATATATATATATATATATATATATATATATCTTCCTTTTCTCCATTCCTGTAGAGACCATACTCATAAGTCTCATAAATGAAATAAACCAGTCCTACATGAGTAAACATCACATTGTCTCCCGAGTGTAAGAACCTGAAAGAGTAAATAAGAACCCAAAAGTACAATAGATATTCTCAAATGGAAAGTGTGCAAAAGGTAAGAACCACTCAAGTCTAATTTTACAACATTCCACTTTTCAAACTGCCCCCTACTTTTCCTCTGTTAGCTCTTAAACTTTCCTACTGTCCCACCTCTCTTCTCACCCCAAAAGCTAAGCTACCTTCTCCCAAGATCTTTTCACTATACATCGGGCATTCAGCTCGCCATACGGCCTTTTATTCTTTCTTTTCCTCCCATGGTTTAGGCCTCATGTCCATTCAGAAAAGCCACTGATTACCAATGCATTTTTTAATACTGTGCCAAGGTTGATTATAAGCAGAGCATACTATTAACAGAAACACATGAAAAAGTTGGGAATAAATGCAAAAAAAAAAAAAAAAAAGAAATAAGAAAAGAAGACAGCATTTTTTTTTTTAACCAGAAATCCATATTAAAAGGATGATGGTACTGGAACATTATATTTAGCTATGACCTTTCTCAAGAGCAAAGTTCCCATGGCTTTCTGTGTTTCTGAGCATTTATCACTTGGCACAGTAGTGTAGTGTCTTTACTGTAAGCTCAGGCAGCAGGGTACAAGGTGGTCTGTTTCTCAATCCTCCCCCAACCATCTCCTACTTCCTGGCATGCTGTGGGCGCTCTTCAAATGTCCTGGAATAAAAATGCAAACAGTGAGAGTTTTCCAAGGAGATTTCCCACAAGCCAGAGATCCCCAGTGGCAGTCAAGAAGCCAACCATGCTAAAGGTGATGTTCCCACTAGAAACAAGAAGTATTTCTTAGTAAGTACTGGCACTCCAGTCTACGTTACAGTGAAATTCCCCAGTGTAAATTAATAACCTGACGTTCTGATTGATGAGTTACAGTTTTACTATTAGTGTGTCTCGGCAATGGATAATCTCTGGTTTTATGGAAAAATTACATCTCTGACCTGAAAGGCTGGGAGACCTGGATTCCAGCCAGAAGCAAACTGCAGTGCCAACCCCTTCCCCCCAAATGTGTTCCCGTCACCACACATACACACACAGTAAAGAAATGACAACCAGGTACTGTGACTTGAACTCAACTATCTCAAACTATCTCAAACATAGCAAGTATTCACCAGCTAACTCTACTTGGACAAACAGTAAAAATTGGCTGGAGTGCTTTAGGACACTTAGTTTTGGCTTATCTTCTCTGATTCTACCATATTTATTTTCTAAAAGTTTTTTTTTTTTTTTTTTTACATCAAACTACAATCTTTTTTTAAGTAGTTATAGAAACTAACTCAGTAGTCCCAAATGTATTCCTGCAGAAACTTATAGCCCTTCAAATGATTAACAATTCTAGATAGGGAAGTAATTTTTTAAATATCATCTACACATTGTCCTTGTTTGCTGTTCATCTCTTTTAAATAAGCAATGGCAACTGGAAATGTAAGATTCCATAGTCTGACACAGAAAGTGCAAATAGTCAACAAAATACAAATGAACAAAAGGAACGTATGCAGTATAGCTCGGACACATGAGGAATGCAGTTACGGAAATACCTCATTATATTTCTCATGTGGCTTACAGATGAAAAATGAAAATGTAAAATAAAAACAATTATAAGGGATATGCGCAGACTAGTAGAAAAATTATAGAGTACTGTATATTTAATAAGTGATTTCAAACGTAGAATTCTTTCAAGCAACTTTTATGTTTATCACTTAAAAAAATAATCATTAGGAGGCTGATTTTTATAGCATTTGCCAAACTCATTTTCTTTTTTTTGTTTGTTTGTTTTTGTATTTTTAGTGAAGGGTCTACAGGGTGTTCAGGGTCTCAATACTAGAGGATTGAACTCGAGGCCCCTGTGCCTGCTTGCAGGCTCTTTAATCCACTGAGTATTTGGCCAGCTCTGCCAAGTTTATTTTCCCAGTAAACAGTAAAGTAGGCTCAATGGTCTTCTCACACATGTTCAATTTTCTCCCCATATTAGAGCCATTGTTTTTATTTATGTCAAGACACCACCGTTGTGATTACAGGGCTTTTGCTGCTACCTTATATGTAATAGGCCAAAAAGAAAAAAAAAAAAAAAAACAATTTTTTTTGCATATGCCTCAATGTGTAGTTGTATATTTGGTACACATACATCTCCATTTTTCATAGAACATCTTTGATAAAATTACAAATATGGTATGTACATCAATCAGAACTTTCAGGGACTATTTCTTAAGTTTCATGCAATAGTTTGACCTCCAATCTTATAAGAAGGTTTAATCTGCCCAGTCAGTGGGTAAAAAATCAGGATTTAATCCCAAACATGCTTCCATCAGTTATTCAGAAAAGCAGCAAGAGGTATAATTTCCATGCCTACAAGATAAACAACCACTAGGTAAAGGCCCCTAATAAATTTTCTATGAATAGATCCAAAGGAAAACTATCATACAAGTACATTTCTTCACAAAGCTTTAATTTTTTTCTGGGGACAAAATATGTGCAATATTGAGAACTTAAAAAATATAGAAAAGAACAGAAAAATAATGCATCCATGATTCATTTCTACAAGCAATAAAAACAAGTCTCTTCTTTGCTACGTATGATATACTGTAGAGAATAACCTTCTCTATCCTGAATTGTTTCCTGATTTCTTTTTCCATTCATCAAAAGTTTCTTCTTCCCTCTGTGATGAAAAACTTATCATTTCACACACTGTACAATCCCTTACCTGGCTGGTACCCAAGCACTCCATAAAATATTTAATAACCAGAAAAAAAAAAAAAAAAAAAAAACAATAGCACATAATTAACAAATGGAAAAGTTAAAGTGCCATGAAGTTGCCATAATTTAAACATTATTTTATAACACCTATCACTGCAGTTCTCAAAAGAGTGACAAATGGCTTGAGTTCATAAGAAAACAAAACAGAAGTATGTCTTGTAAAGAAAGGACCGGGATGAACTGGTGGCTTTGACTTTGACGGAAAAGGGCCACAAATAGAGTTCTGAGCTTCCTCGGAGTAGTTCATTGTTTCCACTACATCAGAGTGGCATATTCATCTCTTCAAGTGGGAGAGGCTGGGAATGATACCTGAATTTATTAAAATCTAGTTTGAAAAATTTACTTTACAATATTAAGATATTTTTGTCAAGTTAAAATTTCAAAGCCAACTTTTAGGTTATAATACCTAAAATGCTACAAACTTTTGAAGAGTTGTAGGTGCTTGATTAGAAGTTATTTCTACATAAGGCAATCTTAGAACTTTCCAGAAGGCCCAGGCAGAAGATCAAGTAGGGAGGTGGGGAGGCTGTTGTGGAGCTGAAAAAGGGGATTTTTCCCTTCAGTATCAAACTCAAGGGTGCTTTATCACTGAGCTACATCCCCAGCTCTTTTGTACAACTTGAGACAGGTGTCTTCTAAGTTGTTAAAGCCAGTCTTGAATTAAAATCCTCCTGCCTCAGCCTCCTAAGCAGCTGGGATTACAGGGATGCACTGCAGGCTCTGGCCTCATCAGATTTTTTTCTTTTTTTTTTGAAGCAAGAAATAAAGACAGATACTATATTTCCTTAATTCAGAGCCCTCAATTAAGAAAAACATTAAAAAATTCACTCTCTACCCTCAAGGAGCAGACCCAATCATACATTTTACAGTCTCCCCCCACTTAATCCTTCTGCCCCAAATCCCCATTCAAATGGCTCCCTGGTTAATAGTATTTCTTTGTCATCAACTAATGCTAAGCATAACTTAAGCTGCATCTGTGCAAAACTGCAGGCATCTGTCTAGAAGATGAAAGCTCATTTTTTTGTTCTAGGGAAGAAAGACGCTCCAGTGGAGAGCAATGCTCACAGCCTTCAACGGCAGTTGCCCTTCCTAACTCCCCAATGGCCCTCTGCACCATCGGGTCCCTCAAGGCAGAACTTGGAGGAGCGCTCTTACCTTCCACAGAGACAGCTCTGCATAACCTGCCTCCCTCCACCAACTTGTATCTCTTGGATTTTGGCCGGTCTGAGTGGTGGGCAGCTGCAGCACTAGACTCTAGTAACAGTGGTGCTTTGAGCATGTAATACAACTCAAGAAAGTCACTCACTGGTCCAGTCCCCAGTCACTGGCTTCCCTTTTTCCATCTAACACCTACTGTGTCCTCCATCCCGACAGCCTGAGAGAACGTATTCAACATAGTGTGGATCACAGTCTTTCTTTCTCAAAAGTCTTTATTGTGGGAGGAAAAAATAAAATAACAAAGTTAAAAAGGATACCTTAAGTGTGTTGTTTTGATATGTCGAACTGAAGAAATAGCCTTGGACTGACAGTTAAAAGTGTCTGTCCCTAGTCTTCCTCCCACCTTTCCTCCTCTTCATTCACACACACACACACACACACACACACACACACACACAAACCACTTGACCCTTGACACTTGCTCCTACAGGTTCATGGAAAGACTCTAACAGTCCCTTATCTACCTTAACCCACCTGAAAAACACCATTATCTTTTCTCTCCCTGAAATCTATTATCTATGAGAAGAGGAGTAACCACTCCCAGATCAACTTTTGTCACAAGACAGTGTCTGTCTCTTGGACTCATTCAAACTCCAAAGGAAACAGCATCAAAATTCTGTTCCCAAGGTCTGCTCATTCCCCCTAATAATCAAACTGTGCACATTTCTCTAGCCCCTTTTCCTTGCTGGGAAAAAAAGTGTATAAGCCCCTGAACTTCAAGGATTACTGGACAATTAATTGTACTCTGGATTTCTTTCCTGTATACGTTAATAAGTTCCTATGACTTTCCTCCATCTATCTATTTTAATTCATCCCACCAAAATTTCCTTCCTATATTCCAATGAGTGTCTGTCTCATCCATCCTGAAGCAACAGTTTTGCAGGAACCTCAGTCTTCTTCACCATCCAGCATCTCCTCCTGCACCACAAAAGTGGAAGCCAGAAGCTTTCCTTTGACCCAATTAGCAAAGAGACAACTACCCCAGGCAGAATTTCTGTAGACAGGGACAATATAAAAAGAGATGCCCTGGGATTCTCCAGACTGTCAAGGTCAGGCAAAAAGTACCACTTCAGACTACAATGAAGGATCATGGAAAAATCTGGAAGAAAATTTGTCTGGGGATAGAGACATGGAGGACTTTGTAGAAGCTGGTTAAAGCAAAATGGGGCACCTGGAGGAGTATCTTTTCCATGATAAGCACAATCACTCCCTTCTCCTGAGGGCCATGGCTGAGCCAGTGCTACCTGCTGCTTTGTCCAGATAACAAGCAGGAAGTCCTGGATATGGGAGAATAATGGTACTATCAATAGATAGTAAGAAAAACAAAAGGTTAACTGGGTGTTTTACCATGAAAACAAGCTACACATTCTGATCAGAACTTTGTTTTTGCAAGACGCACCATGAGTTCTAAGGACAGCCAGAGCACAAACCAAGCATCAGTAAGGTCTGGTTTTGTGACACAGCAGGCTCAATGGCACCATCAGCCATTTTTGTAAACAAGGTCAAGGGTCACACCATTGTCCCCATACTCATCTCCATTCTGCTCTACCATAATCATTTGTTCTGAAACATCTGCGGCCATTCTCACCAGATTTCTCTCATTCACCTCATCTAATATCAGGGCTCATTTGTTAAGAACTTCGGTTGCAACTTAAGCAACTCTGCAATACTACTTTAATTAACTTCCAGAAAAGCTGTGTATTTATAAAGTGTGCAAGTCTGTCTATGGAATCAAATGGAAATGTCTTTGGATTCCTTTACATTATGATTTCTGATAGTGAGCACACAACCCTCCACACCATGGCCTTACTGGGCAGCAACAGATCCTGCCCCTAGTCAGCCAAGAAAGATTTTTAAGAATTCCTGTCTGATTGATTCACCAAAAATAAGCTTAAGAGGTAGGTTAAATCAACCCTATGATCCAGATAGAATCATTAAAGCTCAGAAGGTTTAAGAAATCTATACATTTTTCAAAGCTTTGGTCTATTTCAGTTTAACTGTAACTACTTAACATTTGTTTTAACATTACTTCTTTAAACAGCCATATGAAAGAGAAACTAGCTATTCCTCAAAGTACGTTGTTTTGAGTACTCTGAAAGTAATATTCAAAGTATCAGAAAAGAAACTTCTCTAAGTATAACACATAGGTGCCTATGAACGGGAGTACATACGTGCAGGCATGCATATCAATTTGTTTTCCCTCAATCCTCAGCCTTCCTGTATGAGTCAAGCACTTTTTAAGCATTTGCTGAATCAGATCTGAAGACTCAGAACTCCCTGCATGGTTTTAGAAGACAAATGATTATGGCCTTGTGTTCCTCCACTGAAGCACCTGGGTTGTTCCTTCAAGGACTGTAGATTTCTAGCACTGGCTCCACACTTAAAAAATCAGAATAACAGAGGATAGGATCTAGGACTTGAAGCTGTAATAGGTTGCCCAGATGATTTTCATCCACACTCAACTCTGGGATTGAAGCATGCAACTCATTGAAGAAAATGCCAAGTGGTTTGTAATTGTAAGCAGGTAAAGTCAGGCAATCTCATCCCTGACTCTGGAAGCATTTAAAGGAAGGTGACTAATCTATTAATCGGAGACATTTGCTGTTATAACTCAACAACACTGATTAACATGGCATGAGTGTTACGTAAGAATAGTTATCAACAGGGAAAATGAATATAAACATCTTGAAGTGCTTAGAATGTAGCAAATACTGAACATAAGGAAGACCCCTGGGACAGTGGTGGTGAACCTATGGCACATGGGCTGCAGCCAGATGTTTGTTATTATTGAAAGCTCTAAGGTTCATCATGACTGCTCTAGGATCTTAACATGATACACTCACTTTGCTGAAATTTTTAATGAGTTCTGACCTTACAAGGTCACAATCATACTATATTTATAAATCAGAGTGATACATGTCCCAAAGAACTAAAGATTAAGAGGATATTGGAAAGTAACAAGTGTCAGGAAAGCTGTGAACAGCATTTACAGCTATTACTCAGACCATGTCCTAAGTGCTTAGCTCTAAAGACAAATCGTGAGCTAAGACACAGCTGGGTTTCCTCCCCACATTGCAACAGGGCATCTCTGGACACTAACATTATATCGCCCAAAGGTGAAACAACAAGTGTTCCTGATTTTCATCAAGTTAATTCTTCTTCACACGCAAAATGCTAGCCATAGTGGCACGCAGTCATTTTTATGGGCTTCCTTCTCTGAACGCCACTCTATGTTGCAGATAACTTCCTTATCTGTGTTCTGTCAACTATTTAGCCAACATTCCCAGCCTAATTCTCACGCTTTTCACCAGGCCTAGTCAGTTGCTCTCCAAAGTTCCACCAGGTACTGTTCAAAGCCCTAGCTGTCATTCTGTAAAATGCTTAAGAAGAGTCAATCTGTTTATTACTGGAGTGAAAACAAATGAAGAGGCATAGATGAGCTGTAGCTACTACCTTACTAATTGTGCTGTAATTTAGATGCTATTTGTTTAACAAAAACAGTTCCCCAAGAGTAGAAGCAGTCACTCTGCAAGATATTCCAGTTAGCTCTTGTACCCAAAACAAAAATATTGTGAATGAGCTCACTTCTAAACTTTCATAGAAATGTCTCATCAAAATTTTAGATTTTCTATTACAGCCTTTATCTTTTTTTACATTAGATTTACTGGTACATTTTAGATACACATAACAATCATATTCTTCATAGAGAATTTGTACCTGTACATGATATAACTTGTTTTTTTGCCCCATTCCTCTACCTTCTTTTTAAACCCTCCTCATTTATAAAGCTTTTGATTACACCTTTATTCTTTCAAATTGACTTAAACTAAGGCAGGTATTTTTCAAATAGAAACTATTTTTATATGTTTAAAAGTATATTGAAAACATTGTCTGATAGCTGTCAGTCATCTTTCTAGAAAATCTATCTATGAGTATATCTGACATGCAATAAAGGTTAGGAACAACTTTTTTCTAAGCATTGCATTCCAGGACCGGGGAGATAGATCAGTAGAATAAGCACCTGCCTGCCAAGCTCAGGGTCCTGAGTTCAATCCCCAGTACCACTAAAAAACAAAAACAAACAAAAAAAAACCTGCATTCTTACATTTATCAAAATTCATAATAAATGGTACAAATATACTCAAAACATTTCCAGAAGATTTCAGTGGGAAGACATGACAATATCACTATCAAGAATCAAAAGTACAGGAGCAAATGTTCTTATTTGACTTAAATTTTCCTATTTTAATAATTCAAGCCGGGCATGGTGGCTCACGCCTGTAATCCCAGCACTCGGGAGGCTGAGGCAGGAGGATCCCTGCGAGTTCGAGACCAGCCTGGGCTACAAAACTGAGCTCAAGGCCAGCCTGAACTGCATAGTGAAACCCTGTCTCAAAAAGGCAAAAAGGCAAAATAATAATAATAATAATAATAATAATAATTCAAGCTCTTAAAAACTAGGTGTCCTGAGTAAAAATATTGGATAAAGTAAAACGTGCCTCTCAAACGAGCCTCCTAAGCTGTTGTCTTGTCAGTACATCTTGACTCTGAATAGCTGCTGCCAAACTTCTTGGTCATTCAGTGTAATTCGACTAGCACTGTGGCTGGATGACCTTTTAAATAAGACAATTGTACAATGTCATCTGTAGAAGTGACCGCCTCAAGAGCTATGTCCTAAGTGATCATGATTCAAATATAAACTGGAGGCTGGAGGTATGGCTTAGTGGTAAAGCACAAGCTTGCCACAAGAGTGGTCTTGGGTTGTATCCTCAGCACCACTAATTAATTAGATAATTAAATGGGTGAAATAGAGATGGCATTTTCTCTCCACTAGACTTTCCAGGAAACTCAGCTTTCTTTTCCCAAAAGAGTGCAGACTAAGAATATAAAAACATGGTCATTTAACAGCCTCCTTTACCTTTGTGAAGGTAAAGGAAGAAAATAAAATCAATGTATTGTTTTTCTCATTATGTTTTTTTTTTTTTTTTCTCATTACCTGAAGTTAGAACAGATTTAAATTTTACTTTCTGAAACTTAACCTCTACTTTCTTTTGCATTTAACTGAGTTTGTTAGTACAATTTAGGCAGAAAAGATCACGTTCCATATACAGAATCTGTACCTGTACATGATATATCTTAATTCCTCTCTTCCCATTCTCCTCCCCTCTTCAACCTGTCTTCCTCTCCTTATTTACAATGCTTCGTTCCCATTTTTCCTTCTCTCATTTTTTCCTTCTTTCCTCCTTGTTATTCCCTAGATTCCTCTTTCATTTTGAACAGTTTCTTCCTATTTCCCAATATCTACTCAACATTTCAGTTTTTATTTAAATTTTTTTTCTCATACCAGAGAGATAATGCACTATTTACACATGTGTGGCCAGTTTATGTCACTTAAGCATATCTTCTCAAGGTACAAATGATTCATGCACACTTCTTTATGACTAGGTAGTACTCCTTTATATTAAAAAAAAGAAATAGGGGCTGGGGAGATAGCTCCATGGCACAAGTGCCTGCCTGGAAAATGCAAAGTTGTGAGTTCAAACCCTGATCCCGGAAAAAAAAAAAGTAAATAAAAAAAATATGTTATCCACTCCTTAGTTGATGGGTACCTAGGTTGTTGCCCAGATTTTGCTGTTACAAACAGTGTACCCTAATTTTGAAGCTGTTCCCAAAGTTTACAGTATAATGATTTTGGCACTAGCTTTGGTTATTTTCAGTTGACAGTGAATAAATGTAAGTAACCAGGATTTATACTGAGCAGGGGATTTCTTAATAGTAAAGATGTGCTCAAATCCAGCCTTTTATGCCACACTGTGAGGAGATATTTAAAAGCACAAAATGTAAAATCTATATTTGAAACTGGAGCTCAGTGACTTTCCAATAGTCTATTTCTTATATGAAAGTTGTCTTACATCAACTCAGTTGCCCAACAATTTCAGGCTGCATGATATATGATCTGAACTTGAAGCCTTCCATTGTGGAGCTTAAAACGCAAATTTTCCAGGGAGCATCAATTGTCACAGGCTCCCTCCTTCCTAATAGTGGGAGACTCTGCTCCTGAGCTATAAGACCCCAAAATACTAATGCACTCCCACCCTGAAGAGAATTTCATAAGTAGATCATTCAGTTTGACCCTTGGAAACACATAGAAGGAAAGAAAAAGTCATTTCCTTTATCTGTGTTCATGCAAACTGAAAAGTGCACTAGGGGGTGTCGACTCCACCTAGCAGTCCATTGATTTGTCACCAAATACAACACTGCCCCCAAAGAAATATTACTGTGACTCCCCAGCTTCGATTATGTTTATAGAAGTGGATTGCACCTAGAAAGGAAGAAAAGTGACAGACATCACATAACTATTCAGTTATTCAGATGTATTTCAGAAGACAGGTAATTTTTACTAAAATCTCATTAACCCAAACCTACAAGCATCTTGCATAAAATTATTTCAATAGTCATACAAGGTTCTGTAAGACTGAAAGGCATTCCCTAAATTCTTAAATATTCTCTAAGGGAGAAGAATCCATTAGGTTAAAAGAGAATGAAGTAAGATGGAGAGGGAAGAAGGAGGGAAAAGTGGACTGTGAAAAAATTAATGAAGGCCAGTAAATATAAACAATTTTACAATTAGCTGCAGTACCTGACAAATTACATTCAAATACAAATTGTGTTAAGTGATAGCAGTGTATAATGGCATGACGTTCTTTACAACTCTAAAAGAAATCAGCTTTACTAAAAGTAAACCTGAATTCACTCACTTCTATGATCCAAATGCACTTCTTTGCAGAACACATTTCTATTGCCTTTTGGTCTTTCCAGATGATTTTCTAAGTCCTACGTCATTAACTATGTATTTTACTATTTTAATTCAACGATGCCTTCGTGCAAAAGTGTTATAATATCACAAGGGTACAAATCACAATACACAAAGAAAATGCATTTTTAAATTATCAACCTATATATCTATATCTAAGATTATATATATATATATATATATATATATATATATATATATATATAAAAGCATCTTTCTTGCTAGTTGTTGATGAAACATTGGAACTAGTCCTAGAGTTACCAAGTTTTTTGAGTTGCCTTTTTCCTGTGAGATCACAACCCAAAATGTAGACTCAGAAAATGGTTCCGAAAGCCAGCTAATCTGAATTCTTAGCTGAGAAATTCCACGCTATCAAAAGCTCCCGCCCTGTCTATGAATACCATGAAACCATGTTCACCCAGCATCCATGGAAGTAGTGTTTACACAAGCAAGGTGCAAAGTCATCAGCCCTTTGCGGGCACTCATTCTCATCCATTAAAGTTACTAGCAGGTTGGTCACTTCAGTCTCCTAAGTTACACAGATAACAAGCTGTACTACAAACACAAGCACTTTCATTTCCAGAGGGACATTAGATAACCTAATTATAGACCAATCACCATGAACATGTGATGTGCTCGCACTGGATCTGTAAACTATCCTTGTTACGTATAAAACTAGGAGAGAGGACAGCACAGTAGTGCAAGACTGTGATCCCAGTAATCTGGGAGGCTGAGGCAGGAGGACTGCATGTTTAAGTCCAGCCTGTGCATTTTAAGTGATTTAGCAAGACCCTATCTCAAAATAAATATTGAAAAAAGAGCTGGGAATATGGTTCAGTGTGAAGGTCCTGTGTTCAGTTCCCAGTACTAGGAAGAAAACACAAAACTTTAAGGGGCAAATTTACAATTAACTGGAAGTGTTGATACTATCAATGTGGCTAGCATAAGACTCTTCATTAAGGGCTCTGCTCAGTTCAAAATGATTGTTTTTAACATGTGAGATAGATAAAATGGGAAAAATAGACCTCCAACTATTAGATTACAAAAATTAGCTATCAGTATTACAATTAACATCTCAAAGACTATGTATTTTTAATATTACATCAACATAGGGTTTAAGACTAATCAATTATTTCATCGCATTCAAAAGATACAGCTGGACCATGCAGTATAAAAGGCGGAAGTGACATGTGTCTACAGAGGAGCTCAAACAAGGCAGACCACATAAGAGGTCCCCCTTAACTATAAAACACTTAGCACAGATGGTGCATGAAGCAAAATATAAGATAACTTATTTTCATTACACGTTGAGATGATACAAAAGGTAGAAGTCTCTCATGTTGAAGCTGTTTCTTTTTACTTATGGACCAATTAGAAAATGTGAAAAATCAACATTTACTTTGTCCTATTTGTATCAAACAGCCCTTATCTGTAATGTTTACAGGGCTGTTTTCATCAAAACCACTGGGTGACACTGTTTCTCCACTAAATTGATACAACCAAAGCAATATCCTGCCAGGGAGAAATGGCACAGACACACTCTTTCACACACAAGTACACACACCCACACCCCCATAGGAAAATTGTGCTCCTGAGAATGAAAGAGTATCAGGACCCTTAAGTATCCATATTCTTCGTTAGACGTGGGCTGTGATGGGAAACTACATCGCCCAAAGATTCCTTAATAATAAATGATAGTTGTCATAAAATCACACCTGCATAAGTTATTTACTTTGTATCTTTTCTCCAACAGATTCCTATCCTATAAATGGGAATAGTCTTTTTGACCACTTCGAATATTAAGTTCTACTTACATTCTGATGAACTTCTAAGGAAACTGGGCAAAATACAAATGAAACAAACATAAGTAATCAACGCTACACTTAAAAGAAAAGAAAAGAAAAGGAAAGAAGAGAAAGAAAGAAAGAAAGAAAGAAAGAAAGAAAGAAAGAAAGAAAGAAAGAAAGAAAGAAAGAAAGAAAGAAAGAGCGAGCAATGTTTTGGTTTGGTTTGGTTTTTTTTCTCACTTGGTGAGCATTTCTTTGCCTTGAATTTGAAATCCTAGATACCTTCAAATAGATACCTTGAAAATTTGCAATGGCAATAATCAATATTTAAGCCCCCACTGAATACTTCTGTGCAGGGAGACCCAGCATCACCCAACACTCACTGGGGGACTGAGTCAAAGACAGCACATTCCAGAGGCCATTTGGAACTACTTGATTCACAGAGAGGGGTTAAAAATACAGATAACAGGGGTTTCTGTTATCTGTACATTGGAAGGTCCCACTTGGTTATCCAGTCTCCTAATTCTGAAGGAGACCTTAAACCAGGTAAAGTCACAAACAACACTTACACCTAAAATTGCCTGCCTGTCTCTTGGACTCCAGCATCATCTAGTCAAGGAGGGGCTGGACCAGGGCCTTTTTGCCTCAGGCTGTCAACACACATGTAACTAACTTTCCCTTTCTCTAAAACCCAAATAGTTCTAGTTACTAACTACAGCTTAGCACAGAATTAAATCTTGTTGCTCTCAGCTACTTGCATCATTACACTAGCTACAGATATAAAAACATTTAATAGGTTCTCTTCAGAAATTTACTACTTTTATCTTTACTTTAGAACATACTAGAAGTGTATATACTACACTAACTACCATTACAAAGAAAAAAACTCTTCTCATCTTCCAACATAAAGTGGCTCAAGGGCCAGGCATGGTGGTGCATACATACCTATAATCCCAGCACTTGGGAGGCTGAGGTAGGAGGATCGGTGCAAGTTCAAGACCAACCTGGGCTACAAAAGTGAGCTCAAGGCCAGTCTGAACTGCCTAGCGAGACCCTGTCTCAACAAGACAAATGTAATACTAATAAAATAAAGTGGCTCAAAACTTAAACACACATTTAACCCATCTTTGTTGAAGACCTCCGCAAAATCTGACAGGATAGACATTTGCCATATGACAATGAACAAATTAAGTTTTATATATAATTTCACAGAACACATGAATGGGTCCTGGATAACAATTAAAAATCTGCTGTAAAATACTTTGCACATTCCACTTTCTATTGTTTATATATTCATCTAGATATTTTGCCGTGATTTCCTGTGTATCTTCTATGTTGATGCCTCATTACCCTAACTTGGCTGTGAGGACAGAGAGAGATAGCCGCAGTGCTGTATCTGTGTATAATTTGCCTATAATACTTAGCACAGGGTTTAGCACACAGAGGCCAACACGTTGGTTCAACACTTCAGCAGTTGGCTGACCCAAGGGCAGTTATGGATTACATGAGCTACAACAAGGAACTGCATCTTTTCAAACAGTAATATACCCACAATGAATGTGTATAACCAGCCAATATGTAGAGCATTATTTTCCACTAGATCTTACTCTGGGCTACAACTCAGACATAGCCCAGAAACTTTTCTCCACTCACCGATCACATCTGTGCATCGAGCATCTAAGAACAGCATGAACATATGTTCTCAGTTTAAAGTTAAGATAATTCTCTTGGGTAGCCTTATTTAAAAAATAAATAAATAAACTAAAAAGTTCCCTATATAAGGATTTGATTATTATCTATATGAGGAATAACATTCACTGGATTTTTAACAAAACACTTCTTTCACCTAAGACTTGGGAGTTTTAGGGACTTTTTTCAGTTCTTCAGAATTCCATGATAGAATTCCATTAAACACAAATACACCACTGAGTCTTCAATATGTACTTGAAGATTTTTACCAAGATATGATTATAAATATCACTGACAAAAGAGGAAGGAGGAAGATTTCACGGGTCAAGAGAGCTACAGGAACTAAGCCAGAAAGTCAGCATGGAAATATAAGGTTAGGTAGCATTCTATAAGACTAAAGAAATACTCCCATGGCCCAGTCAAAGGTAAGGTTTCAGCATTTCAAAATTCTCTTAAGATCCCACATGACACAGTAATGGCACTGATCATCTTGGTATAGCCACGAGGTTCGATCACACAGCAATATTTTCTAAAACATATAACTCCCACTCTCATTCCTAACCTCATTGTTTTTTATAGATCAGTACAAACTTTCCATGAAGTCAACTAGGTCCTACTGATTTGCTACTAATACAAACTATATTAACTAAAATTCTGGATTTTTCTCTTAAAATATAACACGTAGGCAGATTTGTAACTTTGCACTTCATAAGCATACTATCTCAACATAATAAGTGAGAAACATATTCAAAGCAGAAATAGAACTAGACCTGGTAGACAGCTTTTCTTCAACTAAAGTCTTGAAGAGATTATTCTCAGAGCTAAATTTCCTAATGTAACAAATTCACACAAATGTCGCTACAGATATAATGAGTGTTTTTTATCCTGTGTCACTCAGCCTCCCCTGCCTGCAACCCCTCCCCCTAGACTTTTCAAAATGTATTTCATACACAGAGTCAGTGTTCTGGTTGTTTATTTAATTAACATGACAGCCCAGCATACACAGCATTTCTTTCAGTTCTACAGTTTTAACTTTTTACATTTCAGACTCAATACAGCAAGAGTAAAATGACTGTTTTCACTCCTTCCAACCTCTGTAAATTTATATAGATTCACTAACTATTTCTGTCAGTTAAAGCAGTTTTTCAGTATGCCTTAAATATCTGTATTCCCAAAGTAAAATCAAAATTTTTAAAAAGTCACAGAAAAACAAAACTTTCTTTACCCTCACCTTTCCCAGGGGGGGATAAGAAAATCCTGTTTCTCTTCTGCAGTATTTTCAGAAGTTGACATTACTTAATTTTAATTCTGTCACCAAATCCTCAACAATCAACATTTCTCTTTGTAGCACTACAAGTAATACTACTAAAATGTGATGTGGCATACAACTTAACTATAAAGTTCATCATTATTTTCAGGAATTTATCCTCCTTGAGACATACACATCACATTAAAATTCAGGGACTTAAAGGGTAATCTATATGTGTAGAAGAAATATTTCTGCATTTTGTTTTTTAAAACCAAGTTGTAGTTTTTTATTAATGACAAAGTCCACTATGTGCCTACCGTCTAGTGCCTTCCGTCAATATCCAACCCATTTCTTCTATTTTTGTTTTGTTGTTTGTCTTTCTGCTTCGTTCTCACATCAGGGATGAAAAACCTTATTCTTCTTCTGATAACCAACTTAAAATCAACTCACATTCCTGCAATTATACATTCATATACATGTTAAGAATGCTTGGGACCTTAAGGAAATAGCCCTAGGAAACAATTTTGGCTTTTAAAGATGTACTATCAAGCATACATTTGCATCATCTTGACTCATATTGTATCTATCCCAGTTATGTCATTAAATGATTTAAATGAATAAAAAAGTCAGATGCCTTGCATTTAGACTATAGATAAAATCTTAAATCTTTAGTGTAACTGCAATAAAATTCCAAATGTTTTGGAATCTTTCAAAAATGAACACATAAGACAGTCACCAGTAATTAAAGAAGAATAAGTATCTAACTATATTCATCTATGTGGAGAGACATGTACACGTGTAGAAAGACATAAAAGAATACAGGCACCCCTCAGGTACAGTTTGCAAGTGTTAGAAATTGCACAACTGAATTTTTTGTAACACTTTTTTTTTTTTTTTTTTTTTTTGAGACAGGGTCTCACTATGCAGTTCAGGATGGCCTTGAGCTCACTTTTGTAGCCCAGGATGGTCTCGAACTCGCACCGATCCTCCTGCCTCAGCCTCCCAAGTGCTGGGATTACAGGCGTGCACCACCATGCCCGGCTTGTAACACATTTATTAATGATACACGTTATCTAATAATTTATGAAAGCCTACATCCTTTTGTGTATTTCAGAATTTTCAGAAGTACAGTGTTAACCTGAGACAAATATAACTGCTCTCAGATGTGAAAATACACTTAAGAAAAGTGTATAAATCTTGGTAGACATTCAACTTCTTAACACTGTCAGCGTAAATAGCACAGTTAGACACACACATCCACAAAATCAAACTTCAGGGTACTGCGCTGGCAAGACTAAAAGAGATACTATAAACTTCATTTTTTACTCAGAGTAAAGATATTTTCACCTGCAGTCACAGACACATCCAGGGCTTAATTTTTGAGATCAAAAATTAGAACTGTTTTCCTTTCTCTTTGCTAGAGATCATCTTTATCGTCAGTGTGGAAAAATTCAAGTCTATATGTCATAATGCAGCTATAGACTTTATTTCTCTAGATGTAAATTGCTAGAAGGAAGGTGACAGGGGAAAAAATGCCCCTTCTACATGTATCAGTTCATTGGTCTGTCTTATGAGAACTTTATCATATATTCTCTTTGCCAACTTATAACTAAGGGCCATTAAGAGAATGAACCCATAAGCAAGTACTCATGGTCATCCATATGGAGAAGAATAGGCTGAAATTCACCTTTAAGTTTCACAAAGAACAATATCCAAAAAACTTCCCAAGAGGTCTCTGTGCTTTATACTGATACAGTACAGCTGAAAATTAACTTGTTGCCTGTGGGCATTACCATAAGTTGAGAGCAGACACCCTTTCAGAAAAGAACCAATCTGATAGCATTCTTGGGAGTGCTACATGCTCATTTCACAATTATTTTGAGTCTTCATAAAGTATGCAAATGATGGTGGTACACTTTGCTCCCTTAATCAGAAGTTTGTTTCCTTATGATAAAACAGATAAGCCATTTACTATATAGCACCTGAACTTTTCACACAGTGAGGCTAAGGCATATGAGATATTGCCCTATCTTAAAAGGTGCTGTCCCATGTGAGTTCCCACCCGAACTCCCCAATTAAGCTCAGAAAAACTTGAATGGGTCAAATATAAAAACTAATCTTCAGTATCACACACACATACCCATGCCTTCCTTAAAACTTTGAGTATTTGAATCTCTGCTAAATACAATCCCACCTTTCCATCTACCAAAATAAAGTCTCCAGTTTCAGAACATTATTCATAAACACACAGCCTTTTAAAAAGGTAACACCAAGAAAATAATTGAGATAGATTACACATAGGAATTCTTCAGCCACATTAATCAGCAAAACATTTTTAAAAAGCTATAAATAATCTATATGTTTGTAGATTATTTGAATTATTCATGTACTAATTCAAACCAGAGAAAACCAATAAAAATGTGTGGGTTACTTAAGCGGGCTAGTTAATTCATCTAACTACCACCTTATCTTAAATGTATTCTTAACTTTCTCAAATGTTAGTATGAAATTTTAGAATGTAATTTCAGACTTAACTGATATGAATTTGGAGTCAACTAATTTATATTAAACCCAGATTTTTCTTAGCAATTAGGGTTCGATGTGTGCCTGGACCACATCACATTTCACTGCAAGTTCAAGAGTTGTTGTACACACAACTTAAACCAGTGGTTTAATTTTTGTTTAAAAGACATTTTCTTTCATAGTCTTGGAAAAAAAATTACACTGTTTCTATCCTAATTAGCCTACCCTGATGTAGATAACTTTGTTCTAATGAGCTCTAAATGTCTACCACAACTAAGTGTCAGTCAGCGGTCTGCTTTTTCTGTACCCTTAGAGGAAGCTCAAAGTCAAGAAATTTGTTTCACCTAAATAAGAAGCTAAATAAGTACATTTCTTTTACAATAAACACAGAGATTATAATGTTGTCATCCGCTCTGCTAAATAATGTCCAACAATCACAGATCTATGTAATCAACTCCTTTTCAGAAGCAAATGAGCCACCTATACCATATGGTGACTGTGATTTCTGGGAAATACCTAAGAGATTGTCCAGAGAATAACCTAAAAAGAAAGGGCTTTCTATACCATAGAATATTCTTCCACACCCTAAGCATGTCCTAATGCTGCCACAGAGGGGCATGAATTTCACTGGGGAAAGTGTAAATTTCCATTTGCTACACCTAACCAGCTTTTCATCTTTCTGTCACCAAGTGTCAAAGCTTCAAGGAGGGAACTGAAAAAGTGTGCTTTACCAGGTACAGTTTATGTTTGAAATTGCAGTTGGTTGTCTTGTGCCATTTGTAGCAACCATGCCATGGCTCTAAAACATCCAGTGATGACTAGGAGATGCATCGCCAAAACTGACCAAACTTTTTAGTTTCACTGGTATTCATAGAGCTCTCCACCTTCTCTTTTCTGAAAGATATCACTTAGAAATATTCTCCTGCATGTTTCATGCACAAACTGAATAAATCCATTGGAATTTTTTAACTATCCACTTAATTTTGTAAATGCGCACGAGAAATGTTATTTTTCTGTGGACAATAAGGGCATGGTTTACTTTTTTGAGCCATTCTGAAGTTCAGACGCACGAGGCCAGAATCTGACGTTTGTGTGCAGAATACCAAGCTCTGCCATGCAATGGTGCATGTCACCCAATTATATTTAAAAAGCAATAGACATCAACATTACTCTCATCTCCAAGTCAAACTTCCTGCAAAACCAGAAAGCGTGCATCAATGCCTCATCTCCAATCATGCCTTGACATTTATTGTCATAAATGTTTGCCTGCTACTTCACAAGAAAGAAAATTTCTTTGTCAAAAATAAGAGAAAATCTGTACTGGGAAAGAAAGAAAAAAAAAAAAAAAGCCCATTGCTTAAAATCTCAGCCTAATACCTTCTGCTAACTGAGGAAGGCCTGAGAGTACTTAAAGGGCCAGGACGCCACACACCAGGTGTAGCAAATCTGAGAAAGGTTGGCCCCGCAGAGGAAGGCAAACGCCTCGGAGTTGTGTTCCTTCTTCGCGTGTCTGTCCTTCAGGTTACAAAATACTCTTCGAGAGGCACAGATTAATAACGCTGGCTTCTCCTAAAGTCTAAAGTTCTACCACGTTTCCTAGATGATCGTCCAAGAGTTGTCAACACTTTGCGCCACTTCCCGAGTTTCCCGAATCGGCCCGAAAGCCGGGCGCCGCGCTTACCTGCTCCCGGGGGATGCAGGGCAGGGAGGTCCTGCGGTGGGACTTGCTGCCGCAGCCCGACATCGCGGAAGACACCACGGAGCTGGACCGCCGCCTCCTCCTGAGCACCGGGATCTCTTCCTTGGTCCCAGCAATGCGCCGGGACCCCAGAGGCTCCCTCAGAGCCCCCACTGGAGACTGCGGCAAGATCTGTTCCACGTACCTGGCCAGGAGGATCCCCAGCACGCCGGCCAAGTACGCCAGGTAAGGTCTCCAGGCCACCTGGAACCTCTCCAAGGAAACGAGGGCCGCGGTCCGCACCGCGCTAGTCAAGGCAAGCATGAGGACGCCCAGCCGCAGCCGCAGCCTCAGCACCAGCCATGTCGCGGCGGCCAGGCAGCTGAGCACCACCCCCGCGGCGGGCAGCGACAGCAGGCGGTCCTCCCCGACGCCCAGCCCGAGCTGGACGAGCGCTTCCCCCCCGCAGCAGGCGGCCAGTAGCGTAGCGGCCAGAGGCAGGCGCACCCCGGCGCGCCGGAGGTACAAGCCCATCCAGAAGAAAGCACCCAGGACACTGAGGAGCAGCGCCCAGGGCTGCAGCCAGAGGCTGAGCCGCGCGCCGCCCCCGGGCGCGCCTCCTCGCACGCCGGGGAAGACGCCCCCTTCTGCTCCCGGGACGGCTTCCTCCTCCACCTCCTCCTCTTTCTGCTTCTCCTCCTCCTCCTGCTCCTCCGCCTCTGGCTGCGCTGCCACCGCCTCCGGACTCCGAGGCCCCAGCTCTCGGCCGTTCTCCGCGCGGACCGGCCGCGCCAGCACCGCCAGCAGCAACGACAGCGAGCCGGCGCTTAGCGCCCAGAAAAGTTTCCGTGAGCTCCGGAGCGGCAGCAGCACCGGGGCTCCCCGTTGCCAAGTGGGGTGCGCACGACACACCCCGCCTCGGTCTTCCCGGTCCCCACCTCGCACAGCCTGGGCCGGCACTTCCATGGCGCGACCTCCACGCCGCGTCCCCCCTGGGGGGCGCACCGAGCCGCGCGCGTGCTCACGCTCTTCCCAGTTCCCCTCAGTCCCTTCTTCACCCCAAGCCCACCGTAGACTGAAAAGTTTCGGCTTTCGAGAAACTCCGGGAGCAAAGCTAGATGCTCCAGAGCGAAGACTTCCAGCGAAAAGCTGATATATTGGACTTTTCTGTCTTTGGATAGCTTTGAGGATCCTCTGCTCCACCTCCGCCCCCACCCAGGCTTCTATCCTCGGGGTCTCTTCCTACTTCAGGATTGTAAAGTCTGCCGCCTGCACGCGCGCCGGGGTGCCGCGCACGCGGCGGGAGCTGGGGTCGCGGGTCGCGTTCGGGGCCATTGCGCGCGCCAGGCCCGAGGCGGATGGAGGGAGGTTCCCTTCTCTTCCTGCAGCTCTTTCTCTACCGCTCTCTCTTTCTCCGAGGCTAAGCCGCCCCGGAACAGACCCTGGACGCTAATCGCCATTCCCCGGGGCCACAAGCACAGCCTCCTAGGTGTGTGTCGGTCCAGTTCATTGCACAGGGGGATCAAGGTGCAAAAGGGCTGAGAAATAAGTTCCTCTGTCCCGTCGTAGAGGAGCGGCTGCTGCAGGAGAAAGAGGAAGAGCTGGCGAACGAGAAAAGAGAAGGCGAACGAGCTGGGAAGGAAAAGCGAAAAGAAAGGGAGGGTGAGGAGAAAGAGATTTGCACACGCGGGCGCGCGCGCGCACACACACACACACACACACACACACACACACACTTCTTTTAGTTGCAAGGTTGGTAATGATTTGCAGTTTTGCAAAGGGAAACACGAGTAAAGACAACTGCTTAGAACTGTATAAACCAGGCAACTGGAGTGGTCGCCAGTTCCGCTTGCCTACTTTAAGGCAACTCCCTAGCGTAGCTCTCAGAGCCGAACTCCTGCCCCTCCCCCGGAGGCGGCGCTGCTCCGCCTGTGGCGGAGCCCGGCCCACAAGGTCTGGCGCTCGCCGCCTCGGGGCGGGCCGCCGCTAGTCCGCTGCGCGACTCCCTTACCGCAGTCGAGAGCAAAGAGGCCTGCGGCTGGCGCTGAGCCCCAGCTTTCTAGGACGCCGCGGGGGTGGGGGTTCTGGGCCTCTTGGTAAGGGATGAAAGCCAACTAAAGTACTTGCTACTGTTATTGAAAATCACACCCACATCTAGTATCTGGGTGACTTAAAGATGCTCTGACGTTTTCCAGCCAAGTCCTACAGCAAACCCATTTCAGATAGGTTTGCATGGCTCAGGCTGGAAGATCTCTTCAGCAACGGAGAACCCAAGCATGTAACGCTGGATTGAAGGAAGAAAAGAAATCTCAGAGTTACATAGGTCACAGTATACTAAGGGGGGGGGGGGTGCGCAGCATAGGTTGCTGGTTTTTTTAAGTTTTTTAAGATCTCATTTTTAAAAAAAAAAATCTAGCGGACATTTTTTTTGTCCGCGGACAAAATTTTGACAGCGGACATAAATGCCATCCCCCTGAGGAACCATAGTCTCAAGATGTATAGGCCCAGATAACAAAATGTAACGCCTACAATAAAGAAAGTTGATGAGGAAAAAACAGTCTAGGCTTTGGTCGTGATTACAGGTACAGACAGATACTATGGTAGGAAGTACTTGAGAAGCTGAAAAAAATTACTTTTTTTGTAATTTATGAAAAATCAGCCGGGCGTGGTGGCGCACGCTTGTAATCCCAGCACTCGGGAGGCTGAGGCAGGAGGATTGGTGCGAGTTGAGACCAGCCTGGGCTACAAAAGTGAGCTCAGGACCAGCCTCAACTGCATATCGAGACCCTGTCTCAAAAAGACAAAAAAAAAAAAAAAAAGAAAAATCATTCAGTATCTGTTCAAAGGACTTTATAAAAAGCCAATATTCCTTGACAGTTAGTTTCTTAAAATGATTGGCCACCTTTGTCCCATTTTAATATGACTATCTTAGATACCGTTTTTTTTCTTGATCATAATAATAAACCAATTTTGTCTTAATTAGCTTGACATTCCAGGTTAAAGTGTATTTATAGCCTGGAGTAGGTGGATAATTGGTTCAAGATGCCTGGTGTGTTTTGTGTAGAGAGATAAAGCAATAAGAGCACCAAAGGTAAGCCGGGCGTGGTGGCGCATGCCTGTAATCCCAGCACTTGGGAGGCTGAGGCAGGAGGATCGGTGCGAGTTCGAGACCAGCCTGGGCTACAAAAGTGAGCTTAAGGCCAGCCTGAACAGCATAATGAGACCCTGTCTCAAAAAGACAAAAAAAAAAAAAAAAGAGCACCAAAGGAGATGCTTCAAATAAAATTATTATGGGAGAAGGAAGAGACGGCAGCTTAGGTTGTGGACATCGCTTCTCAGGAGCAAGTCCGCTGCAGTTGGAGGTGGATGCTAATGTTAGATGGCGGCATGATGGCATGAATGGATATGAGAAGATGGGATGAGAGGTTGTCCTCTGTCACATGTCCAGGGCTGTGCTGCCACACAGGGAGCGTAGGCTGGGCAGCCCCACAGTAGTGATGGGCACCATCTGTCTCCTAGTGAAGGAAACCAGGGCAGGGATTTCTCTGCCAGAGACAAATGAGCCCCCTGCCAGGCACACATGCTTTCATGCATTTCCTTTGTAGACACCTGCTTCCTAGGCCAGGTCCTACCTGGGCCACTTCAGAGTGAAAAGTGGTGACTGGCAAATCCTGTTCATCTCCCCTGGTATATCAGAAAGAGCTTGTTAGATTGAAAACCTGTAAGAAGCTGGGTGTTTTTTATGCTTAGAGAGAAAAGCAGGGTGAAGGGAGAAAGCATTTCCATTTTCTCTGGCCTCTGCCTCCGCAATTATCTCAGTTGTTTAGAAAAGATGATAGATAAAGTGCCATAAAATTGAACTTTGAAGGGATAAGACTTTTTTTTTTAACAAAAATGTTGATAAAAGGGGATAACTTAACAAAAAGTTGTTATAGAAAAATATCATTCATTAATAGCAGCAAAACAAGAATATGAGCTTTGTGATTTAACCACATCCTTAAGTTGCTCAATAACAGTTGTAACACCCTGGCAACTAGGTTTATTCTCATTTTTTTTAACAAAAGTTACAGTCAGGAAGTTATGGGTCCCCCTAGAAAATAAGGAAGGTAATTTTTCTCCCCACCACCATCTAGAAGCCAGGAAAACAAAACACTCAAACTAGATGGAAAAACTATAAAGGACTACAAGAACTGGAAGAAGTGGCAATGAGCCTTTAGCAGACCTTATCTTAAATAAGCCACAATATGCAAATTAAATAACTGCATAGAAGCTCTGTCCATTTTGGGTAGGAAGTGATGGATCATAATTCAGAAAAGTAATGATACATTTTGGATGTGGTGGTCCATAGCTGTAATCTCAACTTCTAGGAAACAGACTGGAGGATCACAAGATCAGACCTAACTTGTGTAATTTTGCAATTTAGTAAGACTCTGGTTCAAAATAAAAAAGGACTGAGAATGTAGCTCAGTGTGAAGGCCCTGGGTTCAATTTCTCCCCTGGTCCAATCTAATTAATGTGGTTTTACTGTATTAGTTCTCGATGAAGTTCTTTGACCCAGTGGCACATTATCTGTACTTGGACAAAAGCACAAGTACCATTATGTTTAAGGGATTTTGCAAACTTTGAAAAGTTCACGACTTAATATGGATTGACTCACTCTGCACCGCCTGCCTGACCTCTGTGCATTTATACACAAAGGATAGCCAAAGCAGAACGTATCTGAATCAAAACCCTCCACTTTCCACACCTTCCCTCCAACCCTAACCATCTACATACTCAAACTATTCTGCTCAGTCTTCTCTTACTCCAGTAAAGAACATAAATTACCACCTATGCAGTAGCCATTGCCTTTAATTCTTTTCTGTTTATCTTGCTTCCAGTCTAGTAGCAAATTCATTTAGGTCTATCTCTAAACTGTGTCCTGAACTCCTTTACATTTCACCACTTCTTTTAGGAAAGAACAAAAAGATTTATCACTGCCTTGAGCAGAACAACTTCAGTATCGAATGGATCTTGTATTCTTCATAATTCATTTTCTATTCACTGGTTATGATAACTTTCTCCTATTTCAAACCACCCAGAGGCTTCCATTGCTCTTGTAGGATCCAAAGTCCTCATGTGAAGCCCTCAGGATCTTTCCTAGTTACTCTCTGTGTCTTCCTTTCCAATTTCAAATGTACGTCACAACTAAAGCACTATCTATTAGCACTCTCTTCGGTGATAGCAATGTACTCTGTGTTGTCCATTAAAGCATAAATGACTGTTGAGCCCTTCAACCATCCATAGTGCCACTAAGAAACTGTGACCATTAGATTTTTCAACTTAAATGGCTTGGGAGATGCCTAAGAAGTTAATACATTACTTCTGGATATGTCTGGGTGGGTCACAGAAGTGTGGGCCTAGGGTCTGTATCTGACACATCTCTGGCACTCTTCCTCTGTTCTGTTTCCTAACCACTACGAATCCAGCACTTTGTCCCTCCCAGGCCCTTCTGCTGTGATGTGCCGGCCTTAAAGTCAGACAGTCATGAACTTCGAAGACACGCAACAGGTAGAAGAACTGAAAACATCATATCATAATAATATCTGTGTACAAATTTAAATTTCCCCTTTAAATTTGTAGGTGTTGGGTATTGGGCCTGAGAAACAGGAAAGTGGACTAACATAGGCATGGAGGTTTTGTATTATATTTTAATTAATTTACAATGTAAACAGCTCCCTTGGTTTGAGGCCATAGTAATCAAGAACACACTTCATTTCTTAAAGTGTGTTTCTGTTCTTTAGACAGTGTAAATATAAAACCTTGCTTAGTACCTTGATATTTACAGAGGTTTAATATCTGGATTCATCTCCACTCCTTTTGGGTTCAATTGTTAAGATGTCTTTAGAAAGACTAATTCCCAGCAGTATTAGCCAAATGTTTTTGGGCACCCATGTGCCTACACGCATTCTGTCATGTGCTCTTATGCTGCCCTGTTCCATAGTTATTTATTGTCCTTTCACTATACAAAATAGTCTTGCTATCAATCATTGATATTCTAGTAAATCTCTATAAAATGTGATAAAAGCAGTTACACATTTTTACACAGAAATTTATAAATCTAAGCATATACAAAATTGTAGCCTGTCAATCATATGGTATTTTTCCTAGTCTCTTACTCTCACTTAATACAGTTTTTTGTTTTCTTGTAAATCAACCATTTACTTGAGAGAGAGTATAGCAGTAACCAAAATTACATTAGAAGCAGCACACATCTAGAAGTCCAGAATGACAGGTATTCTAACCATAGCTTTAATGTTACACATTGCTATCCTCAGTGTGATAAACCTTTTGGAGATTCTTAGAACCATTATCTAATTTGTCTTGTGCATGGTTTTGCTCCTGCCATATTTCCTATGTTTTCTGCTTGCAGTCACTTCATTGTTTAAATCTTAAGCCCTTCATTTCCATTCAACTATGTTATGCCTCTCCATTTTTATTCTTTTGAGTTATTACACTAGGGAGACTATATAATATTTATACACGTAGGTCTGGTTTATTTCACTTATGAGTATATCTTCAAGATACATCCATTTATATATGAAGTCTTTTAGTTTAGCATTCTGTATAGCTGAGTAATATTCCATTGTATAAAAATATCACATCTTTTCAGCCACTCTTCAGATGATGGGCATTTTGGTTGTTTCCAAGATTTAGCTGTCACAAATTGTTCCGCTATAAACATAGGTGCACAGATATCATTATGATATGTTTTCAGTTCTTCTGGGAAAATTTCCTGTAGGGGTATAGCTAGATTGAATGGGATTTCCAGTTCTACTTTCTTACCCAGTCTCCACACTGCTTTCCATAATGGTTGCACCAATTCCAAGTTAAGTCTAAGATGTTTGACAGTGATGTTAAGCTCAAGCACCTATGTTACAGAGTAGTAGTATTATGAAGCAGCTTCTCTTCTAGAGGATAAGGAATGTAAGTATCCAGACTAAAAATCAGAGAATATCACATATCATGTGACCTCATCTCCAGTTATGCCAATTAACATTAGAAGGACCAAATTTAAACAGCATTTTGTCAAGGTAAGCTTAATTTTACTGTTTCACATATAGTCAGGAAAAGAATGCAGAAGGCTTGCATTTTTAGTTTATCATGTCTCATGTCTTCTCTTTAATTTTC
This sequence comes from Myocastor coypus, assembly GCA_004027025.1. Lineage (NCBI taxonomy): Eukaryota > Metazoa > Chordata > Mammalia > Rodentia > Myocastoridae > Myocastor > Myocastor coypus. Next base: position 37,469 of record PVJA010013529.1, read on the forward strand.
AAAGGACAAGTAACAGCTTTGGATTTGCAGCTATGAACATGCATAAAAACACTAAGCAGAAATACAGGGGGCCAGGAATATAGCTCAGCAACATAAATGCCTGCCTGACAAGTGCAAGGTCCAGAGTTCAATCCTTGGTACAGAAAAAAAAAAAAAAAGAAGAAGAAAGAAAGAAAGAGAGCAAAATGTGAGGACTGGCTATGACTCATAAAGCCACAGGACTATATTAATGAAACCTCAAATTACTGTATCTACTGCACAAAGCACCAATGCAAGTCACCTTCTCAGCCCCCCCACAGCTGACCCTCCATACCTATTCTGCATTAATGGCAGGCTCTACCTTTCTTAGTAAAACTGTTTATGATCTCAAAGTGCATTAAATTCAGGGCTTCCAACCTTGCTCACCCTATGGTACATGTACATGGTCCTATTTTGTCATCCCATTGGATTAAAGGGACAAATATTTTGCAAACAGGTCTTCAGCCACTGGGCCTGACAAGACCAGACCCAAGCACACCTGTAACCTTTGGCATACTAGCTAGGAGCATTTGAGACACTTTGTGCTGGACTCACTAATAAAACAGAAAGCCTTCTTCACAACACTGCTCAAATAAACATGAGGAACATTCCAAGCTCTTAAGACAAAAAATATAAACTTCCATGTTTATATTTTTTTGTACTTTTTTCCAATTACTTTCCCATCAATTTTCTCATCTGGTCTATACTAAAAATGTATGATTTTTTAAAATCTCATTTTAAAATTTTGAAATGAGCCATACTGTTTGATTTGTAAAACATGTGCTGTCAATAATGGGACTAGAATCTGAATCATTCCTACCATATATCGATGGCTTTTCTATTTTGACTAAAATTTGTTGACAGCATCATTAACTCATCAAAAATTTCAGTGAATATTTCTTTTGAACCTGCAACTATTATAACTGTGAACAAGTGTGTAACAATTTATATATTATGTATTCTAATACTTAGGAAAACTGTTTTCTGTTGTGAAATCAGCATGATTGTCACTTGCCTCATACACACATATGTTAAAATGTCACATTTGATGTAAAAGTCAAGGCTTATGCTACTTTCCTACAATTAACAACTCCCCTCCACCCTCTTTCAATCTCAATGGACAGAGCTCTTAGGGAGGTAAGAAATCTATGGCTTCAAGAGGAAAGCCCAGAGCGTGCAAGCCAAGGAAGACCTGTGAACAAGGCATGTATGAGCATATCTATTTTTATACAAACAGCAAAAGTTTGTGAACAATGTGAATGATGATAAGAGCTTTGAAACTGTTTACATTACTGAGGAGTTTTATTAAAGCGTATTGCTCTACTTTCTCTGCTTTATCAGGAACAACAAGTTTACTCGAATATGTCTGTGAAGGTTCAATTTCTTCAAGCATCTCAGTCCTACCAGGATAAATTGGTGCATATATAGTGCATTAATTTTCAAATCAATGTGCATACATCTGTCTATATGGTAAAAGTAAAGCAATTTGGACTAAATGTGATCTGAATTCTTTCCACTGATAATTACTGCTAAAACAACCTTAACCTCAGAATATGAAAACTACAACAGTAAAAGATGGACTACAAAAAAGGTTTGCTCTTGTGCCTGACCTTTCAGGTTATAACCTTAATTCTTACTTACATCCTTTCTAGTAGATTTGAGATGATCATGTAATCTTAATATAAGTAAATTAAATAAATTCAATGCATTGTTGATAGAAAAGGTTTGCAGGAGACCATGCAATAACGAAAAGGTGGCCATGGATTTTCAATAATACTAGCTTCGTGAATAAATTCAACCCATATTTACTACATTCTACCAAAGAAAAAAAGCCCTCTCTTTTAAAGGAATGCCTCAAGCACTATTTTATGAGGAGATATAAATGTTACCAAATTTTAAATTGAATATGTAATAGTATATTGAATAAGTCTACTTTTCTGGAAGAAGGAAAGAAAATGCAATGCCTGCCAAATAAATTACTGATAAGATAAATAGTCCAAGTCTGAGCTCTCTTTGATTCCAGGAGTAAATATGTCTATTTTTTCTAGCTTTTATTGATGTGCAGAACATTCTAGAATATTAAAACTTAAGAATGATTTGCTTTTCAACTGAAACATATTTAAGGACAGACATATGACTTACTTGATAGAAAGGAATATATAAGTTTAATCTGCTGCTTTTTCATATTTCAACACCACTGAATTTCAAAGTTGGTTTTTACTTTATCTAAAAAAAGTTAAGAAAAATAATTATAAGCGTGCTCACACTGTGATGTGTATGTAGGCAAGAGTAAGATGCCAGGAAAAAATTTATGTTTCTGGGCTCAGACACATCTTGGGTCTATAAATTTAATCCTCTTTTGTATGCAGCATACATAAAGGTTAATGGAGTGTTTTGACCTATCTTATCACTTTGAATTAATTCTAATGAGCAGCTCAGTGTAGAATTAGGCAACCTATAGAAGGGATGGATAAGTTACTAATTTCTAATCGAAAATCTGCCTGATGTAATACATCATCCACTTTTGCTTTACAACAAGAAGTATATTTAAAATTAGAATGAAATTATAGATCCAAAACTTACTCATAAAAAACATATTGCACAATTTCACAAATATCCTAGTACAATATGTTTTACTTTGTAGTACTTAATTATATATTTATCATCACAAAAATCTTTATAAATTATGTGATAGCATTGAGGCTTTCATTATCATCCTTCTTTTACACAAAAGGAAACCAACCCAGAGCAATTAAGACTTACTTAAGCTAAGAAAGTAGCAAAGACAATGGCAGCCAAGTCTTCAGAGTCTTGATTCTAGGATTGTCAGTAATGGATATTATATACCCTCAATACTGTATGATCTGAATCTGAGAGAATTTAGAGGTCACCGTCTGTCTCCCACTTAACTAAAGTTCTTGTAGCTTGCATATTTGCAAAGATGGAATATTTCAGTGATTTTTAACTTTTAACTGGAATGTAATTTAGCCATCATCGTATGATATATTATTAAAAGTTGTAAAAGATGCTGCTAGTGCTGGAATGAAGTGTGTTGGCATTGATGTCCATCTGTGTGATGTGGGTGAGACCATCCAGGGGGTAATGGAATCCTATGACATGGAAAACGCAGGGAAGACATACCAAGTGAAGCTGATCCGAAGTTTGAATGGACCCCCACTTGGGCTGTACAGAATACATTCAGGGAAGACTGTGCCCACCGTAAAGGGCAGGGATGTGACGCGGATGGAGAAAGGTGAAGTGTATGCCATAGAAACCTTTGGTAATATACAAAAATGCGTCATTCACAACAGCACTGAGCGTTCGCATTACATGAAAAATTCTGATGTGAGATGTGTGCCAAAAAAGCTTCTAAGAACAAAACACTTGTGAAATGTCATCAGTGAAAACTCTGGCATACTCACTTTGTGCTGCTGGCAGCTGGACGGCCTCAGAGAAAGTAAATCCTTGATGGAACTTAAGAATCTGTGTGATTTGGGCATCGTGGATCTATCATCACCAACACTGTGAGACATTAAAGGGCTCTACACAGCACAATTTAAACACACCATCCTGCAGTGTCCTAACTTGTAAAGAAATGGTCAGCAGAGCAGAGGACTACTACACTTAGCCCAAGTCCACCTCAACACCTTTATTTTCTAAGCTTTGTTGGAATACTTGATACTAGAATTAGCTTTACAACATGCTGTCTGTTTTAACAGTGGACCTATGTAATACTTTATCCATGTTTGTAAGAATTGGATTTTTTTTTTTTTTTTTTTTTTTTTTTTTTTTTTTTTTTTTTTTTTTTTTTTTGTCTTTTTGAGACAGGATCTCGCTATGCAGTTGAGGCTGGCCTTGAGCTCACTTTTGTAGCCCAGGCTGGTCTCGAACTCACACCGATCCTCCTGCCTCAGCCTCCCAAGTGCTGGGATTACAGGCATGTGCCACCACGCCCAGCTAAGAATTGGATTTTGATCAAAGGCAAACTAATGTAATTAACCAAGGGAAATGCATTTAGGATTTTAAATGTTAACTGTTTCCTCCCTGTCTAGGAAATGCTCAAGTTAGCTAGAAATGTCTTACACATTTTGTTTGAGACACCTAAGTCTTGCTTTTTGCATATTTATATTGCTCTATTCTTATGTGAGTGCTTTGAATGACTGACGACATCCATTTCTGAACCTATGCCCTCTGGTATTGCTTTTTAACCTTCCTGGAATCATTTTCTAAAAAACAAAGACAATTTTATATTGGAAAACAAAAACACTTATTCCATTAGGGCAAGGGATGTGTGGCTCCATGGCTGAGCACTTGGCATGCACAAGGCCCTGGGTTCAATCTCCAACACTGCACAGGCAAAAAACAAATGCATTCCTTTAAACTATATGCTTCAGTATTTATGGCACATTCACAAAGTTGGGAAACTACTGTCACTATCTAATTCCAGAACATCTTTGTCACCTCAACAGAAAGTCTGTACCAATTGGAAGTTATACATGCCATTTCCCTCATTTCCTGGCAACTTCCAATCTATTTTCCATCTGTACAGTTTTACCTATTTGAACATGGTATTAATTAGTGCATTTATACAATTAATAGCTACTGTGTTGGATTTCTTTCACTTTGAATGATTTCCAGGTTCACTCACTTTGTAGTACGTGCTGAAAACTATTCCATGCAATCACTATGCTCTTGTACAAGGTCTTTATCTATTCCAAGTATAAGGCTTTTATCATATAAGATATTGTTATGGTTTATGTCTAGTTGCCCCCCCACCCAAGCCTCATGCAATCATGGGCAGGGACTTCTATAGATTGAGACTTGACTCATGAGTCACTGGGATTATGTGTTTTAATACCGATGGGATTATGGGTCTGAGTACTTCTGGGATTATGGGTGTAGCCTAAGGTGGATAGGCTGAGGCAGAGAGCCTGAATGTAATATAAACAGAGACAGAGAGACACACTCGTGCTGTTGCTGTCTGCTCGCCTGGTTGTTCTGTTGCCTCTGTTGCAATTGTTGCTGTTCCACAGCCATAAACTGGATGTTCTCTGCCCTGTTCCACTCAGCCTTGTGCCAACCCAATACAGACTGAAACCTCCAGTAACTGCAAGCTAATAAACCTTTCCTTCATTTTCAGTGTCGGGTATTTTCTCTGATTAAGTGACTTATATTTTCACTTTCTCAATTGTATCCTACAAATCCCAGAAGTTTTAAGGTTTGATAAAGACTAATTTATCCATTCTTTCCTTTGTAAATGCTTTTAAGATTTTATCTTAGAAACCATTTGTCAAATGCAAGGCATCAAGACGTACTCCTGTGTTTCCTCTAAGAGTTTATATTTTTAGCTCTTACACTGAAGTATTTGATCCATTGTTAATTAACCTGCATTTATGGTGCAAGATGGGGGTCTAATTTCATTCTTTTGTATATGAATATCTAGCTGTTTCTCCCTAATGAACTGGCACCAACTATCTTAAAAGGTGATAGGAACTGAAGAGCCCTTACTCTTACAAAGCTTCCCTCATACTGAGGTAAACCCCACCACTTCTGAAATATATTTCCCAGTGCTGTTTTTGGACAGATAGAAAGAAGACTATATATAGGGTTGGCCAGATAGCTCAGCAGACTGGACCACCTGCTCAGGCAGAGCACAGCAGCTGGGTGTGTACACAGCAGCCTGGTATGCAATTCAGCCCTGCTCCTGGGGAGCACTGAGATCGTGATTGAGACTGGGCATTGCAGCAAACGCCTGCAATCCTAGCACTTGAGGCTGAAAACAGGAGAATCACTATGAGTCTGATGTAGGTAGTGAGACTCTGTAGACCCTGTAGACCTTAAAGACCCTGTACTGAATACATAAAAAGTCTAGATAGATAGATAGATGATACATAGATAGATAGATAGCAGCGCTTGGTCCTTCAGTGTCCTTGCCACACCTTCATGTATGCAGGCCCCAACCCTCTGTAATGGCCCAGGTCTGCTTCCACTACTGCAGAAGAAAAAACTACTCCTTTATTTCCCATGATCACATACTCCTGTGTAGGGAGCCTAAAACTGCTTTGTCTGTCTTTTCTAGCTACAGCCACTGTTCCTGTTTTGCTCATAGTCCACTAAAACTATTACGAATATTTAAAAAAAAAATGATTCTAGGGGCCCGGCAGGATGGCTTAGTGGTCTAAGGCACCTGCTTAGGAAAGCTTAGGTGGCTGCAGGGACCACAGTTCAATCCCTGGCACCACATGCTGTGCCAGCCCTACCATCAGGGCAGGGTGAACCAGCCATAAAAATAAAGAAACAAACAAACAAAAGTTCTGAAACAAGAAAATAAAATAATAAAATAAAATAAAATGATTCTAGCATGAGACAACCTTCTACTTATGTGTTATAATTATGTAACTGTATACTTGAGTCAAAAATAAGGGTCCCTTAAATAAAGCAGCATTCCCAATATTCAGAGTGGTGGAAGTATATTTTATAAACTATTGCTCAGCAACTAAAAATATAAACTACTGATGTATGTGACAACTTCATTAGATCTCCAAGAAATTATGCTTGAGTGAAACTAAATCCCCCTGAGCTCATATTTTTTTTTCTGAAATTTTAAAAAATATGGAAATGAGGAAAAGATCAGTAGTTACCAGAGGTCAGAAAGGGGTTTGAGTGGGAGAGAATTTGTATGGGCTCAAAAGCGCAGCTAGAAAGATCCTTTCAATGCTCAATTGGTTATACATCTTGATTATACCTATGTCATCACCCTCATTATGATATTGTATTGAATTTTTTTTGAGATTTTACTATTGGAAGATAGTAAGTAGAGTCAGTGGATCTGAATTATTAAATATTCCCTACAATTGCATTTGAATCTATAATATAAAAAGCAAAATATATTTGAGTTATTTGCAATACTAAGAACAATTATTATTTCTTTTAGTGCTTAGGTACCTCTTTTAAAAATTTACTGGTTTTCTCACTTTAAGAAAAACTGCCTTTTTTATTATTGTTTTATGTTTACTGTATTGCTCACATATGGGGATTATCTTGATGTTTGTTTAATTTATTTTAAGATAATTGTAGGCTGGGGAGATAGCTCAGTGGTCTAAGCACCTGTTTGGCAAGCACAAGGACTCAAATTTGATCCCTAGTACCACATGTTTATAAGCCCTGGGGCCCCAGAACCCTGGGTGCACTGTGCCAATACCAAAATCAGGCACAGTGGTGCATGCCTATAATCCCAGTTCTGGGGAGGCTGAGACAGGAGAATCTCTATAACTCTGAACTGTGTAGTAAAACCCTGTATCCAAAAAAGAAGAAATATTTTTAGAAAGAAAACCATGCTATACATTCCGTAAATTAAAATAAATATTAACATTAATTTATAATTAAAAACAAAATAAAATATTTTAGATCTTTGGCATATAAAATCATTACCCTTAATAAAAATGTTTATAAGCCTTTATATTTTCATCCTTTGCTTTCAAAGGTGAGTTATTAACATTGCTCCCTATGAAATTGTTAGAGTAGATAATAGCATATTTACAGGAAGCAGATACACAGGTATTTCAGGCATCTCACTCAAGGTGCTTCACAGTTTAAATACCAAGTCTACTTAAGGTACTTCATAGTTTAAATGCTAAGTCTATTGATTACATGGTCCGAAAAGCTGACATATATGTATATATGTCCTTTTAAGTCAATGTAACTAAAGAATTCTGTCACTTGACTACTTCCCCTACATTCACAACTTTTACAATTTTCTTTTTATTTATTGCTGCATTAAACTTCACAGCATCAAAGCCTGTCTGTTACAGTGTCTCTTCATTTTTCACCTCCCACAAGAACACCAGCTGCCAAAGACCATGTCGTTTATGACTATGGGATATCTGGTTGCCTTTAACACAATAACCAGGTTGTAAAAGGAAAGCAAAAGTTTCAAAATCCAGCATTAAAAAAATAATTCCCCACAAAGCCTATAGAAGAGAAACACTCAGCGTTTATAAATTCCCATTACTTATGCTTAAAGATTCAAATATAAAAAGCAAAGCACTGAGCGCCTGTTATTTCCCCTATTAATACAGATTTCAGAAAAAGAGCATTACCTGGGTTTTTCAATCTAATCCATAGCTCATACTCAGGGACTGAGAGGGAAAGGCTCATAGAACTTAATCTGAGTTGTTCCCTGTTGGAAGCTGGGAGGCACTTTTTTTTTTTTTTTCATCCTACCAAAACCACAGCACTATGGTAACTTTCCACAGAGATGGCAAATTACATGCAGAGCTTAGGCGAGGATTCTTTTAGCCAAAAATCCAGAAATGGGCGTGTGAAGCCCTAGTGAGTTCAGCGTGTGACACGTGGAAGAAAGTAACTGGCTCTCCCATCCCACAAAGGGAAAAGGAATAATATCCAAATATGCATTAAAATGAACAACTTTTCTCTGTTAATTTCGTCTTCTCCTAGCATGATCCTTAGCATTATTATTGTCGTTGTTGTTGTTTTTCTAGATCTATCTGTGAGAACTTTAATCCATTCGCTATACAGAATTAACCTGACATTACTGTTCTGTTTTTTCTTGTATAACTAATGTGTAAAATTATAGGTGTCATGTGACTTAAAGCTTTGAAAGTGATAGGTGCCAGCTCAAAGGCCTTATGGAAATGTTTCAGATTATTCTAAATTAAAGTGTCCCTGCCAGTCTGTCTCACTTCATTTCCCATCTCAAATATTAATTGTTCAAGAGGCTGACTAAAGGTTCAGAACAAGTGTTGAGAATGCAGTTCATTTTAGCAGCACATATTAAAGCTGGAGATATATATTAAGTGTACCTTTCCTCTAAAAGTTTATTTGAGAAGGGTTATTTCTCTTCTAAAATACACTCAGACCCCACTAAGAAAGTCATTTGAACAGGTGTTTTGTTTTATTATTCATAAACAAGAGTTTGGGGTAGAATTGTAAATACAATCAGTCTGAATCTTTGCTGATAGACTAATGGTATGCATCTTGGCAAAATTTGCAAGAATCTTTTTTTTTCTGGGCCTTACTAAGAAGTTAATATCCCTACTCAAATGGAACCAGCTCATAGAGCACATGGATACATCCTTAGTCTTATAAAATTGCCCTGGAATTTTTAATGAGCACAAGTGGTCAGAAGCTTAGTCTTACAGCTCACCCAAGAGATGGTTCTCTTGCAGTACAGAGCTCTGTAACCTCAGGCTGCAGTTGGCTATGGACCACCTCGGGATGGAAGAGGGCCACCTACTGAATCAGCGCCACCACATCCTGAAGCATCTTCCATCCAAGTCTTCCATGGGCCCACCCCTGCTGAACTCCTAAGTCTGAAGGGATCACCGCTTTATAGTATTTCATTATAAATTTCAAACTTCCAGTCTCTGGTTTTCATATTGCATTTCAAGATCAACATCTTTATTATTAGTTGTATACTTTTTATTTTGAAATTTTATAACACCTTTGCGAGTGGGAAATTCCAAGCAGGCTACTGAACTGCATTACCACACACGCAGAAATCCTCACAACACCTCTATGAAGGAGGTGTTAAATGAGAGAGAAAGAGAGACAGAGTTCGGCATCGCCTTCTTACAAAAGCCCAATCCCTAATAATTAATGAATCAAAAGACATTTTGAGTCCAGTGGCCACTGAGAGTAATTGGCTTATATTTTCTCAGCTGCCTTTAAATGAAAATGGTAATAATTTAACCAATATATTTGAGCTGACAGCTAAAATAAGTTCCTTCTTGCACCCAAGCAGTCGAACTAAGTGAGCTAGAAACAGACTAGCCTCTGTTACCACTCAATTGTGGAAACTCACATGTTGGGCTCTGTAACCAAGCATTCCAGGTTCAGCTCGTGTATGTAACCGCCTTCCTCTGCCCTCTTTGAAGAGGTCCTGAAATTTGGGAAGCCATCAGGTGATACTTACTTTGCTTTATTTCTTTTTCTCTATCCTGTTTTCCTTCTGTAAAAACTTTGCTGCCCAAATGATAATGTAGTATTTAAAAAAAAAAAAAAAAAAAAGGATTTGAATGGATGAAACCAACTGGAGTTTATTTATTATGAGAATATCATGTGATAAGTATGCATTGTTCATTGTATAGCATAGTGGCAGTCAACCTTGTCTTTTATGGCTACTTTTATAACTTTTTTTTTTTTTTTTTTTTTTTTTTTTTTTTTTTTTTTTTTGGTACCAGGGTTCAACTCAGGACCTTGCTCTTACCGGGCAGGGACTTATGCCACTGAGCTCTCTCCCCAGCCTAGTTATTACTGATCCTCTTTCTCTACATCCTAAGCTGTGTATAATAGTGCTTCCTACTGGTGGTCTCTGCCTGATGATTTTTTTTCTGGCTACCGAGAGAGCTAAGCTTCACACATTCTGGCAAGCCAGATCCTGCTGAGCCCATACAATGTTTGATAGATAACCTCATCAGGGTGGAACAATTAGGAACAAGTGCGTGGTGGGAGGAGATCCTCTATCTGAAGACACAGTCAGTGTTACATTATGGCTAAAAGTGTGGCTGAGGCCTAGAATAGTCAAGCAGGGACTAAGAGGCAATTGGAGGAATCAGTAGGGTGATTAGCATCAATTATCTTGAGGAGATAGGATACTGCTGCTTAAAGGGAGCAGGGAAGGATATACGTGGAACTTGAAAAGTTTGCTAGGTGCCTCTTGGTGCTTTCATCTAATGGGATAACTGAAAATACCAGGGCAAGTGACAACCCAGAGCCCTCAAGGATCTAGATGCATGTTACCCAGCCAGGCAAAGGACTTATGTCAGCAGCAGTATGCAATCAGGCTCATTGGCAGGAGAAGACAGAAGGAGTTGTAGACAAGCCATGAATGTCAGTGGTAATCTTGGACCACTTATGATAGCTGGATTTGTAATGTATCCACTAATTTTTCTGTTGTTTTTCTTTGAGAGAGAAAGAGAAAAAGAGAAAGAGACATGGGGATTGGCTATCTATTATAGAATTAGACACAGATCATCTTAATTTAAGCATGGTATGAGAGCAACTGAAGTGCCCAAGAAATTCAGTACAGCCATGGTGGCAGTGTCCTTTCCCATCAGCACTCACTCTACATTACTACTTACTTCAACTCTTTTATTTTATTTTATTATTTATTTATTTGGGGAGTAAGGGTCTACAGGTGTTCAGGGCCTCAATACTAGGTCAGACTTGTAGTGATCCTCCTGTTTACAGCCTCCCAAGAGTGGGGATTATAAGCATGTGCCAACATGACCAGTCCCAATTGCCATCTCCGTGCACCCTGGGGACAGGGCCAGCATGGGAGGTCCTGGGGATCGAACCCCCGGCCCCTGTGCCTGCTTGCAGGTGCTTTAATCTGCTGAGCTATCTGGCTGGCCCTCTTCAACTCTTTAGTGTCTCTCTGATATTTTTTTTTAAGCACAGGTCCATGAAAGCACAGTGACATTGTAGGGTCAGTGGTTTTATGACCAGCCACAGAAGAAAGGATTTGTTAACAACTAAAGCCACTAAAAGATGGCAAGAGTAATAACTTTGGGAGTTAGGAATATTCCTTCACTAAGGGAGAACTTCTTTAGAACATAGGAAATCAGCTAGAGAGATTTACTCGTGAGTCCATCAGGAGGCATGGGGGGGGTGCCTGAAGGGTACAGTCCAGTGTAACTTAGAGCCATCCAGTGAGTGCAAGATGGGAAGTTAAAATGAAGGAAGAAAGGGTTTAGTGATAATGTACATTATATTCAGTGAACACAGCATAGCAACACCCATCAGAAAGTCTTAGTTGTTCTTGATTTCTGAATAAGGGAAGGGAAAGGAGAGGGAGGGGAGGG
>PVJA010013530.1:0-49352 GCA_004027025.1 Myocastor coypus
CAAATCCCCTCAGGATTAAGTTTGGGACCATAGGCAGTACTTTGTAGAACTGTTGTTAGTGTCAGCCTTCGGGACAAGTCACGGCCATTGCTTGGCCATTTTGCTTTCTGTGAAAGCCTGAGAGAATGTTTTTCTCTGGGTGACTCTCCTTAGACACACCACAGTTCATTCATCCCTTTCCTCTGAGGTCCCATAATCTACCTGACCAGGATCAAAATCTATTTTTAATTCATTTTTCTGTATAATTTTTTATTTATGCACTATTCTTGGTCATTTACTTCTTTATTCTTGCTTTTGGTTTAGTTGGTGTGTTGTACTTTAAGGCAAGAGTCATTGATTTAATTTTTTTTTCTGGGCTGTGGAGATAGCTCAGTGGTCCAAGCACCCATCTAGGCAAGTGCAAGGATTGAGGCTTGAACTCCAGCAGTGCATGCTGCACTAGACCCACACCATGCCAGCTGCTGAAACTGGGTGCGGTGGTACACACCTGTAATCCCTGCGCTGGAGAGACTGAAACACGAGAATCTCTACAAGTTTGAGCTGCATAGTGAGACCCTAGACCAAATACAGTTTAAAAAAATTTTTTTTTCTAATATGGGTGCTAAAGCTATAAATTTCCTGCTATACACTGATCTAGTAACATTTCATCCGTTTTCATGTTCTTGTTGCATTCAGGTTATTTTTATACTTTCCATTGTGATTTCTTCCTGGACACAGATTTAGAAGCACGTAGCTTAATTTCTAAAATTTGATTTTTTCCCAAATTTCATAAATATAAATCTCAATTTATGCTGCACTAGGAAGATTTTGTGTTCTATTCCTTTTTCCTTTTTTTCCCCCCTACATTTCTGGGTGTACCAGTCAATACTTACTAGAAAAACAGATTTACTGGAAGATAAGCAAATAGATAAGAATTTACAAGGTTGGCTTACAATGGCTGCCCACACAGGCAGATGTGCAAGAGTGCAAAAGGTCTGTTTGCATGCTGGAGATTAAAGGATTTGCCTTGGGAAAGTACAAAACTCCTGGAGTCCACTGTGGTACCTCTCTGAGTCTGTATCAGGAGGCCAAAGGGTCTGTGATGGAAGACTGAAGGATGTGTGTTGAAGGCTCAAGAGCCCACACTGGAAGCCAGAAGAGCACATCCCAGGTGAAGGTGGCGACTGGAGCTCCTCCAAAGAAATCCTTCTTTCTTCATTTCCCCTTTATGCCCTGGCAACAATCCTCCCCAGAATGGGCCCTCCACACCCACAACTATGCTGATCCAACTACCTGGCTTTTTCTTAGTCACTCTGACACAGTTAACTATTACACTGGTGAATCACTCCTGATAAGTATCTAAACATGTCTAAGCATTTTATATTCTTAATGAAAGAGGCCTGGGTACCCTGTATATATAGCAATGCCAATAACACATATCATACTTGATTTTTCAGAGGGGTTCATTTAGGAATGTTCCTTATATGTGGAACCCAATGGTACTACCAAGATATGTGATGCTCAAGGGAACTGTGTTGCGATAGCTACTCAATTCAGTTAAGCTGTTCAGCCCAAAGAGAGTAGAAATTAAAATACCAGAGTATCAGACAGATTTAAAAAGTGATTAACAGTGTAATATTATTGTTTTGAGTCAGTCTTGCTATGTACTTTAGGTTAGTTTTGAACCAATAGCCCAGACTGGTCTCAAACTTGCAGTGGTGCTCCTTCCTCAACCTCCTGAGTCCAGGATTACAGATGAGCACCACCACATCTGACAATCTAATAAAATTTTGAGAAGGGACTTGGAAGAGTAGCTCAGTAAGAGCAAACTTTCCTAGCATGTGCAAAGCCCTGGATTTGATCTCCAGCTCCACAAAAAACAAGCAAACAAAAACCAAACAGCAATAGCAAACTTTAAGAAAATCAAATGAATATAAAACAGGGGCATAAGACTTAAATCCAAGTTTTATCTAACTTTTAATGAATACTGGCAACAACAAAGTTAACATATTTGCAACTTGTAGTATTAAAGTGGATGCCTATATCAACTTTAACACATACTTGTTAAAAATTCTAAATATTCCCAACAAAAGTGAGCAGTTTATGAAAAAAACACCTTATCATGACAAGGCATGCTATATTTCAAAGATGGTTTAAAATGAGAAATCAATGCAAATGATGGCATTCCTATATCAAAGGAAAATTGTATAAGAACAAAGCAAAGGATGTAATGGCTTTAAAAAGATTAAATCATAGAATATATTTGGATACATAAGACAATAGTAGTTTGATGGTAATATATTGATTTTCGTCAAATTAGTAAAAGACAAATATAGACTATTTCTAATCTCTGGCATACCACATTTAAATAAAAATATTTAAAAAGAAAATTTCATCTCTAATCATAGATGATATGCATAAGTACCTAGGAATTCCACATTCTATAAAATATTAGTTCTTTTTAAGACTGAAAATGGCAATATACAAATATAATGGTACAAACGGAGAACACTATTAACACAATAAGAAAAACCATGTATGTACTTCAAAGAGTCACTATTCAAGAAAAGAGTATTAAATTAACAAGAAGAGAATCAATTCCCTGGAAATATAGGTGTATTCTACAAGTCAATCCAGAAAATGAACAAAAAAAAAATAGGGAATGTCAATAATGTAAATAATGATTGGCCAATAAATACACATAAAAGATATTTAATGATTTGAAATATATTTTAAGTGAAAAGCTGAGCTAAAGAATATGTTTGTAGTTTACATGACTATAATTTATACACAGTAGTAATATCTAGGCATAAGCTATGAGAGATTCTTATTTACAAACTCCAATAGAAACTCACAATATTCAAGGTACAGTTTGAAAAATTATCAATAACCTAAGTGCTGGTTGCTACGAAGAATTTAAAAACATTCAGGAATATTCACCCCACTTTAGTTGTGAGGCTTTTCACTTTGTAGAAAAGTAACAGTACTATGGTACAGAAAAAGGCAGCCAATTGCTAGGCTGTGAACTGATGGCTATTTGCCAGGCTTCATCACACAACCTAGTGTTGAAACTCAATTTTAATGGTCACTCCATTAGGTTTTAGCAGCATTTCAACCTATGATTTCGCATCTCCAATGTTAGTAGCAATAGGAATGGAAAATCTAAACTAATGTTTAGATATACTAAGTGATGGAGAGGCAAAGAAATGTTATACACTACAACATACTACAGTTTTTATTTTATTGATTGATAGAAACAGGGTCTTGTGTGTAGTTCAGTTTGGCCTCAAACTCATGGCAATTTCCCTGCTGGGATGATAGGTGTGATTCACTAGTTGGGTTCTCACCAGTCTTTTTGAGAGGTTGGTCATGTGCTAGTTGTTGTCCCAAGAGTGAGATAATGTTTCACTGGCTTTTCTTTTTTTTGAATTTTTTATTTTTTATTTTATTTTATTTTTCTTATTGCAGAACTTTTGTTTATTTATTATTTTTATGGCTGGCTCACCCTGCCCTGAGAGCAGGGCTGGCGCAGCATGTGGTGCCGGGGATTGAACCGTGGTCCCTGCAGCCGCCTAAGCTTTCCTAAGCAGGTGCTTTAGACCACTGAGCCATCCTGCTGGGCCCTCACTGGCTTTTCTAACAGCAACCATTTTTCAAATATCAAGAACCATTGGTTTGCTGGTCTATAGTAAAGCTGTTCTTTATTGTGATACACTTAAGTTTCAAAATTTAAACAATGGCAAGGGGAAAATATTAGTAGTCAATAGTGAATAAAGTATTCTTATTGTGGGTAGAAGGGATAGAGATGAGCAGATTATAATGCAAGACAACACTGTCATTACAGATTTTTGGCTGGCAATGCATAACATATTGTATGCCTTAATTTAAAAACCTAATCATTTTGTATAGACTGGTAGTGATTTTAGGTAGCTATCAATTCTAATTCTAATTTTATGTATTATTTATTTAACTGGGGACTAAACCTGGGGCCTTTGGACTGAGCTACTTCCTTATTTTTTTATTTGTTTGATTTCTGATTTTTAACTTCTTTTAGACAGGGTTTTGCTGTGTAGCCAAAACTGGCCTTGACCTTGAGGTGATCCTTGTTCCTCAGCTTCCCCAGAGGAGATTATAATCACGGGACAGACATCATGCCTGTCTGCTTATTTATTTGTGGTATTGGGAATCAGGTCCAGGGGTTTTGCACTGAGATGAATTTACAACCTTTTTGTTCTTCGATAGGCTTGAATTTGCAATCAAATCTCAGCTTCCCAGAGTACTGGGATTACAAGTGTGCACAGCTATGTCTAGTTATTATTTTTTCTTAATATTGACTTAGAGGTTTTATATTAGCTTTAAAAAATAACTACTGCCCACACCTTTATTAACTCTGTAGCCTTTAATGGAATAAAATAACAACATATGACTTGTCCCTGGTTTTCTATATACATTTGTGGGATTATATTTTCAAATGAATCTATTAGTATAATGGATCTTTTCAATGGATAACTGACAACTGATTCAGGTTTTACCATGCAGTGTTAATAATCATGTAAAAATCTATGCAGCATCTTTCATGAAATATCTGGATAAAAACTTAATGTCAAACTAACAAATTCTCTAAATATAAGTTCCATTTATAGGAAAACTGAGGGACAGAGCAACAAATTAAATCATATCAAGAGGCATATATCAATAATGCGGGACTAAATAAAATGTAAAGCATGAAAAAGGCAATACATTGTCCCAGAGGGGAAAAAAAAAAAGGAGTAATTCTTTTTTTTTATTTAAAGAAATACAGGCCAGGCATGGTAGTGCACACCTGTAATCCCAGCACTTGGAGGCTGAGGCAGGAGAATTGTTGCACATTCAAGACCAGGCTGGGCTACAAAGTGAGCTCAACATTAGCTTGAACTACCCAAGACTCTGTCTCAAAAAAAAAAAAAAAAAAAAAAAAAAAAAAAAAAAAAAAAAAAAAAAAAAAAAAAAAAAAAAAAAAAAAAAAAAAAAAAAAAAAAAAAAAAAAGAAAGAAAGAAAAGAAAGCAATAACCTAATACAGAGTGAATTTTGATTAGAAAATAATTACTAAAAATATCAGTGGGTGACTATTTGAGGGCATTATAGAAATGATTAAATTTTCCAACGTGGTTACATTATCACAATTACCCAGAAAATATACATGTACTTATAGGTGAAGTTACAAATGATACAGAAGTAATTCACAATAAATAAACATAGAGTTAAAATAAGGTGTGGGGATACAGCTAGAGCCAATCCTGTACACTCATCTAGCATGCTCATCCAGCTAGGTCCTGAATGTGACAAAAAGAGAGTGAGGCTTAAAATGAGATGGCTAAAGCAATGACCTGAATGTAAACATGTAGGAATGAGTTACAATATATTTCTTTCAACTTTTCTGTATGTCAAATAAAAATATTGATTATAAATTTAGGAAAAGTTCCAAGAGAATTTACTTTCATCTATCTCATTATTAATTCCTACTTTATCTTAAATTATGAATATAGACCATGAATTATTGGCTACCATTTAAATCATTATACACAGGAATATACTTTTTTTTTTGAGACAGGGTCTCGCTGGTGCAGTTTAGGCTGGCCTTGAGCTCACTTTTGTAGCCCAGGCTGGTCTCAAACTCACACTGATCCTCCTGCCTCAGCCTCCCAAGTGCTGGGATTACAGGCATGTGCCACGACCCCTGGCTTATACTTTTATTTCCAAAATTATGTAAAATTTAAGATGAATGGCTCTAAGAATCTATTCTAAATTAGAGCCTTTCAGAATAATACACTATTAGCAATACAAACGATGATTTCAGCACAAAACTATATACCAAATGATCTTCTAAGTTATGTATACTACCTACTTTAATCCCAATAAAGGCACTTTGAAATAGGGTCTTGGTATGTAATTTATGCTGGCTTTCAACTTGTGGCCATCCTCCTGCCTCAGCCTCCCAAGTGCTGGCATTACAGATGTGTACCACCTTGCCTTGGTTCATGTAGGCTCTTTTAAAAATTTTTTCTTTTAAAAAGACTTTTTATTTATTTTTTACAGGGTCTCTCTATGTAGCTCGGACTCACAGTGATCTTCCTGTCTCAGCCTCAACACTGGGATTATAGGTTTGTGCCACCACACTCTGTTTGGTGGCTGGCATGGGTCCAGCATGGCAGGCAGTACGGGAATCAAACCCAAGTCCTTGTGCTTGCCAGGTAGGCGCTGAAACTGCTGAGCTATTTCCCCAGCCATCATGTAGATTCTTGATTATCATTTTACAGATGATAAAGTGATGCCCTAGGTAATGACTATTCTTTTTTCTTTTCTTTTCGTGTGTGGCAGGTTCAGTTCAACCTACAGGCAGAGCTGGCATGGCTGGTGGTGCTGGGGATTGAACTTCAGTCTCTGCACTTTGCCTAAGCTTGCCTAAGGAGGCTCTTTAGACTGCTGAGCTAACTTACTGGCCTATAACTATTTTTCCTAATCCTGGGGGTTAACTCTGTGGCCTTCGCACACAGCTATAAGTCGATACTTCTTAGTTTAAATTTTGAAACACAGCCTTGATAAATTTCTCAAATGGGAATTGAGCTGGGGATGCTCTTGCCTCAGTATTTCTGTGTTAGGTTATAGGTGAGGGCTACTATGTTCAACTGACAACTGTATGGTATGACTGAAACATATATCAACTCTTTAAACTGTTAAAGTTTTACTATAGTTAAAGGCACATTACCATTAATTCGCTTACAAATATTATCCTTCATTTCAAACACACTTAATGAGATCCTTCTTGCCACTTTCTGAAGCAGTTCTAGAATTCCTTCATGAATCCCTTCAACTGTACTACCATGGATGCCTCAATATCCTCAGTTGATTAAAACCTACCATCATGGTCATGGTCATTATGACTTTGAATAAGAGCCAAAGGTTGCACAGTGCCAGACCTGGTGAATAAGGTGGATGTAGACATAGCATAATGTTTTTGGCAGATAAAGCCATAAACCTGTTGAATTAATTCAGGACATCAAGACAGTCACCAAAAGACACAGGATCAAAAGCATAAAGGATACTGGTATAACTAATTATGATAGAAAAAAAGAGCCATGGAAGGTAATGAAAGTTCCCACTTAGTGATGCAAGGTTCACAGCTCTTAAGAACAGGGTTGGTAGTGGAATGGTGATAGGAGATTGTGTAGGAAAAAGGTCATTAAAACACAGAGTAGTTAGAACACAGCCTGGCTGACAGGGTACTCATTCAAAGTTCTCCAGCTTAAGAGTTTGGGTCTTAAAACAGTTAATCTTCACTACTTCAGTGGGGCTTTAAAAACTGGCAGGGAGTAACCAAAGAAAAGCTTGTCTTCATCATTAAAATGGTGATTAGTTCAGAAAAACAGATAGGAACCTCAGTTATGTTCCCATAGCACGGCATCTACTCCCCATAGAATACACAAAATGACTATTAAAAACCCCTCAAGATTTCAGTGAGATCAAAATGTGACTCCATTCAGTGAATGAGTCACTACTCACTGAGAAAGTTTCCTGAATAGTCAGTCTGCTCACAGGAGGGACTAGGTTCACTCCACATTCAAGGGAAGGAAATTAAGCACCAAGGATGAAGAATTTGTGGATTTATTTTAAAAACATCACCGTTGACCCTCTCAGTATATTATTTATATTCTGGCCACATGCCAAATATGCTCCAGAATCCACTAGTCTCATCCTTTACTGGACCAATCTTCAGTCTAGAATTTCCTCATCTAACTTCACTGTAAATGAGAGTAACTTTCTGCTGTCACTCTCATTGTCTAAGTGTACTGGTCTGTTTTTTTGTTACTACTGTGAAATATGTGAGGCAGCCTAGCTTTATAAAGAAGTTTACTTAGCTCATAATTTTGGAGGTTTAAGGCACAGTACTGGCCATTGCTCAGCTAAGGTGAGAATTTCATGGCCAATGTTATCCTAATAGTGGCAGTGTATGTGGAAGGAAGAGGCACAGCCTCAACTGACCTGAGGACCTCCCTAGGGACTCCACCTCAAAGTTCTACACAACCTCTATACCATCAATCTGGGGACCAAACTACTAAGACATGACCACTTTGTGGGGGTTACTTACATGATATCCAAACCATAGTACACTTAGCTAGCAACCAGTGTGACTGAGCCTGCTACAGCAGATTATTCCTCCCTTGTCAATCTACACCTGGCCTCAATCTCATGGAAAGTCTAACACTCTTGTATTTCTGGCCTATAGAACCTGGTGATGTTTATTGTTGAGGTGTTTATTAGTGTGGTAAGAGCTGAGGTAATTTGTAACACAGCCACTGATGTCTGGTATGGAAGGTTTTTAGTCATTCTTTTAATAAATTTAGAAAAAATTCCACATCATGGATGTTACACAAGAAGAAACTGAGATTCCCATTTTTCTTAAATTGTCAATGAATAGTCACATATTAAAAGATAGACACTAAATTACTCTTTTTTCTCATTACTGAATCAAGAACCTTTGCATTGAGCCATATCTCCAGCCTTTTAATTTGAAATTGGGTCAGGCATGGTGGCATATGCCTGTAATCCCAGTACTTGGGATACTGAGGCAGGAAGATCACTCCAATTTTGAGGCCAACATGGGCTACACAGTGAGACCTTGTGTCAAAAAAGATATAATAAAGATGGAAGGAAAAAGAAATAAGGAAGAAAATGAAGAAGGAAGGAAGAGTCCTTAAATTCTCTAGGCTGAGCTTGTGATCCTCTTGTTTCAGTTTTCTAGAATGTAGGGATTATAGGTATGCACCACCATCGGTGAATACTTTATAATGTGGCATGTACTGCATTATAAAGTCTTTTATTTGCTGAAGCTATACCTGACTAATAATATTCTATCATTTCTTACCAAAATGAATTGTCAGATGTTGAGAAATTTTGAGCCATCTCCAAAGATATTTCTCACAGTCCTTTAATTTGCAAATCTGTATGAATTCCTTGATGTGCTTTAAGGGCCGAGCCATATCTGAAGGTCTTCCCACACTGCTCACAAACATAGGGTTTCTCACCAGTATGAATTCTTTCATGTTGAACAAGGTTTGAAGATCGAATAAAGGCCTTCCCACATTCCTTACATTTGTGAGGCTTTCTACCTGCATGAATTTTCTGATGTTGTGTAAGATATCCACACATTTTAAAGGCCTTCCCACATTCTTTACATTCATAGGGTTTCTTATCAGCATGAATATTCTGATGTGCCATGAGATGTGAACTACGTCTAAAGGTCTTCCCACATTCTTTACATTGAAAAGGTTTTTCATTAGTATGAATACTCTGATGTAGAGTGAGATTTCTACAGAAAGTAAAGGTTTTTCTGCATATCTTACATTCATAGGGCTTCACACCAGTATGGATTTTCTGGTGTTGATTAAGATATCCATGCAAGCTAAAGGCCTTCCCACATTCCTTACATTCATATGGTTTCTCACCAGTGTGAGTTTTCTGATGTTGAATAAGGTTTGAGCGAGTAGTATAGGCCCTTCCACATTCCTGACATATAAAAAGTTTCTTACCAGTGTGAATATTCTGATGACGGGTAAGATTTCTATACAAAGTAAAGGTTTTATTACAGTCCTTGCATTCAAAGCGTTTCATACCAAGATGAATTTTCTGGTGTTGACTGAGGTATCCATGCAAGCTAAAGACCTTCCCACATTCCTTACATTCATAGGGTTTCTTGCCAGTATGAGTTTTCTGATGTTGAACAAGGTTTGAGCGAGTAGTATAGGCCCTTCCACATTCCTGACATTCAAAAAGTTTCATCCCAGTATGGATATTCTCATGACGAGTAAGATTCCTATATGAACTAAAAGTTTTTTTACACTTCTCACATTCAAAGCATTTCAAACCAAGATGAATTTTCTGATGTTGTCTGAGGTATGCATACAAGCTAAAGGCCTTCCCA
Source organism: Myocastor coypus (assembly GCA_004027025.1). Classification (NCBI taxonomy): domain Eukaryota; kingdom Metazoa; phylum Chordata; class Mammalia; order Rodentia; family Myocastoridae; genus Myocastor; species Myocastor coypus. The sequence goes on from PVJA010013530.1 coordinate 9,939, forward strand.
CATTCCTTACATTCATATGGCTTCTCATCAGTATGAGTTTTCTGATGTTGAAAAAGTTTTGAGCCAGTAGTACAGATCTTCCCACATTGGCTACACTCAAGTTTGTCACCAGTATGAAGATTCTGATGTCGAACAAGATTTTTATATAAAATAAAAGTTTTTTTACACTTCTTGCATTCATATGGTTTTCCACATTTATGAATTTTCTGATGTAGAATAAGGTATGAGGCAGAGTTGTAACCCTTTCCACATTCTTGACATTCATATGGTTTTTTGCCAGTGTGAATACTCTGATGTACAGTAAGTTGACGATCTCTTCTAAAAGCCTTCCCACATTTCTCACACACATATGGTTTCTCATTAACATGAATTTGCCTGTGTGCAACAAGATTGGAGCACCTACTAAAAGCTTTCCCACATTCCTTACATTTATAGGGTTTTTCACAAGTATGAATTCTCTGGTGATTTCTAAGATGGCCAACTTGACTAAAGGCTTTCCCACATCCCTGACATTCATAAGGCTTCACACCAGTGTGAATTCGCTCATGTTGAATGATGTGTGAGGAATAAATAAAGGCCTTGCCACATTCTTGACATTCATACGTTTTCTCACCAGTATGAAATCTCTGATGTACAGTAAGTTGATAGCCACTTTTAAAGTTTTTCCCACACTCCGTACATTCATAGGGTCTCTCACCACCATGAAATCTCTTATGTAGTGTCAGCTGATAGCCACTGCGACAGTTCTTCCCACATTCTTTGCATTCATAGGGTCTCTCAATATGAAATCTCTGATGCAGAATAAGTTCATGGCTACTACTAAATTTCTTCTGACATTTTGTACATCTATAGAGTTTCTCTCTGGTATATATGTTCTGGTGTTGTGTAGAAGATTTATCTTTTTCATAACTGGGCACTTTTAGATAGCTGATTATCTTATATTGTAAATCCAAATCTGAAAAAAAAATGAAGACAAAAATATTTCTATTTCTATATATGAAATAGAAACATGAAAATAGAACATGAAACTTACATAAAAATAAGAAATAATAGTTGTAAGTGGATGGCTTATGGAATTCTAAAATACAGATATAAAATTTGAAAAGGGCCAGAAATTCAGAGATGTACAAGAATTTACACAACACAGGAGGTTACTAAGGACTTAGGTAATATTGAATCTTTGACAAACTTAAAATAAACCTGATGTCTTGAAATTGTTAGAGAACAGATGAATTAGAATTAAGAGAAAAACCTTGGGGCCATAGATATGGCTCAGTGGCACAGTGCTTGCTTGGCCAATGCAAGGTTCAGAGTTCAATTCCCAGTTACCCTCAACCCCTTCCCCCCCAGAAAGAACCCTTGACATCATTACTTTGAACCATTACTAATGTAGATGCAGACTGATATTTAAAAATGTATCTTACATTTTCCTAGTAACTTTTTATATTTAGAATAAAATTCAAGCCCCTTCCCAAGGACAGCAGGATTCTTGTTTACCTATACCTCATGTCAGCACAGTAATGTTTTTGCTATCTTCATTCAACATTTTCTGTCACTTACCATTTTATACAGATTATTTTCTCTCCCAAGAGTCCTTTGACCTTTGCACTTTTCTTTTTGCTTTTCAGTACTTAGAAGTGGACCTGGGTTGTTTTGCGTTGAACTATAATCCTCAGACTTCTAAAATTTATTTTGAGATAGGGTCTCAATAAGTTGGTAAGTTGCTCAGGTTGGGTTTCAACCTGTGACAGTCCCAGAGTCCCATGATGTCAACATTAAAGGAAGGTGCTATCATGTCCAGCTCACACTGGCAATGTATGCTGGGTCCTTCTCATCTTTAGGTCCCCAAAATAAATATTTTTTTAAAGGAAAAGCTGTATTTTTAAACCCTTAAGTCAGTTCATGCCTCTCTTTATATGTTCCAACATTTCATTCTTTTGTTTTCAATTGTATCATTCATTTTTTAAAAGAATTATCTTATTTTATTTTATTTTTTTCTTGTTTCAGAACTTTTGTTTGTTTGTTTATTTATTTTTATGGCCAGCTCAGCCTGCCCTGAGGGCAGGGCTGGCACAGCATGTGGTGCCGGGGATTGAACCGCGGTCCCTGAAGCCGCCCAAGCTTTCCTAAGCAGGCGCTTTAGACCACTGAGCCATCCTGCCAGGCTCCCTTCTCCTCTTTAAATTAGACAATGCGCTATTAGTTCCTATATTCAAACCCACATAGATAAGACCTTACATATGTAATACAGCGCATTACCCCTGCACAAATATCAAACCATTAAGTTTCCAGAATAATATGGCTGTTAACTTCTGTACAATGCCAGCAACACAAATGTAAACTGGGATGTATTTCCAAAGTTGACAGCACAGCTCATTTCCAAAAATCAAATAGATATTATATACATTCATACAGAGAAAGAAAGAGAGAGAGCCAAAAATGTAAACACCCTTCAAGAAAATAAGTGTTTATATAAAAATTTTAATAAACTTACTGAGGTATTATGAGATTAATACAGGCTATATTTGGTCTCTACCATAACAAGAGGTCCTCAAAGTGGTGGCCATGAGCTTTGAGACATTTCCTCGGATGGTGAACTGCTGAAGTGTGTACACATTTTTTTGGTGGATTCTCTCTATGGAAATCTCAAGTAATAGTATGCTCTGCATCTACAACAGCAATACGCTTTCCAGGATCTGCAGTCATCTGAACAAAATTATACGGATATCTAGCATACATCATTAAAAATAAATAAATAGTAAATAAATAAATAAATAAGCAAAACTCTAAATAACAGCAAAGTTCTGTACCTATTGTGGTACCCGGCACATTTAAAAAATTCTTAGGGCTGGCCAGGTAGCAACACCTGCTTAGGCAGAGCACAGTGGCTGGGGTTAGACCCTGTGCATGCCCTGCCACGTGCACTGAGACATAATTGAGACTGTGTGTATGTGTGTGTGTGTGTGTGTGTGTTTTGAGACAAGTTCTTGCTGTGTAGTTCTGTCTGTCCTTGAGCTCACTGTTTAGCCCAAGGAGGCCTTGAACTCACAGTGATCCTCCTGCTTCAATCTCCTGAGCGTTGAGATTATAGGTGTGAGCCGCCGGGTCCAGTTAAGGTCCAAAAATCTTTACGGTTAGATAAAACACCAGAAACTGGAGGAAAATAACACCACAAAGGACAATGGAATAGCTCTCTCTCTCTCTCTCTCTCTCTCTCTCTCTATATATATATATATATATATATATATATATATATATATATATATACATATAGCCTATAGAGTATGAAAGAATGTGGCATACCACTATTATGACTCTCAAGTTTTATTCAAATAGTTAAATGTTTTAACTCTTGAACTGGGAATAGTGATATGTTTGTTTAATCTTGTGTTCTCTAGTATTTCTTAAAATATCTTTAAAAAACAATTATATCACTGATTAAGGCATTTTCCATTGTTATTACTAATAATTTGAATCTACTGACAATTCATGTGGTCCATTTCCTAACAGTAAAAATTTTATTTATTTTTTCTTTCTGTGGTACAGGGGATTGAACCTAGGAACTTGACAGACAGGTATTGTATATTGAGTTACATCACTCACCAGCCCTAAATTCTTTTTCTTTTTTGGGGTGGAGGGCACTGAGGACTGAACCTAAGGCCTTCACATTGCAGGGTGTATATCTGTACCCTATTTTGTACTTCTCTTTTGAGCCAGAGTCTCCCTAAATTGCTCAAGGTGGGTGGAATTTGCAATCCTCTGGCATCATCCTCCCAGAGTGCTGAGATTAGGGGAATATTCCATAACAGCTAGCTCTACATTCATTTTCTAAAAAAAATCAGTCTCCTCTCAGGGTTTCTGCTAAGGTCTATTTGGTGCTCTTTAAACTCACACAATTTTCTCTGCTCCTCTTCTCTAGTCTGCATGTTCTTTCTCCTGATTCCCCCAGCAATCTTTCCCCAAAGTCTTCATTCAGCTTTGAATATTCTTTCCCAGACAAACCTAAGGCCTATCTCCCAACATCATATCCCTTCTCAGATATTACCACTCCAGAGAAACCTTCCTAACCTTAATATTGAAAATGGTCCAGACCTACAATTCCATTACTCTGGGAGCCTAAGGCTGAGACCCTATCTCAAAATAAAGAATTTTAAAAAGACCTAGTGATGTAGCTCAGGGAAAAGACCTGGACTCCATCTCCAGTCCTACAAAGTAAGAGAATGAATAAATAAAATGGCCTAACCTTTACTTACATTCCACCCTAGTGCATCCCACTAATGTTACTTGTTTACCTGTTTATTTTCTTATATACTTACTCCAGTATAACATAAACTCCACGCAATCCAGGATCTGATAAGTTTTATTTACTACCTCGATACCATGTCTGTGGGTTCATGTGTATGTAAAAGGGGTAATGAAAAACCACTGAACCCAAAACACAGTTGAAATAGTGCAAAGAAAAAACAAAGCCCCATCACTAAAAATTGGTTTGAAATATAAGAAGTAGGGTGATTTGTAAATAGAGTAAACTTTAAGCTTCTTCCATAGCTCATGGTCAGATTTTTTATTTTCTCCTGAAGTCAAAGGCCTGTGTTCTACAAGTCTTGGGATCTTAGAGTAGGGCATGATGAACAATAATACAAACAAGGGTCTCCTCTCCCTTATGGAGTAGGCTGTTCACAGCTCAGACTGCACCCTCTGCTTTCCTTACCTGTATAGGGTCCTCGTGTTTCTTCCCTCAGAATCACCCAGGGCTCTTTTCCTTGCTCTAGCAGATCAATTACATCAGGCTTAGAAATGGTTGGTCCTGTTTGTAAGAAATGTCATAAAAATAAAAATAAAGTCACAGAAACCTTTGAGTTTTTGTTAAAATTGCAATAAACTGATGGTTAAATGTTCCTGATAATGACTTCATATAAAAGCCAGAACCACCAGTAATTACACTGGCCTCTGTTCCCTGCTTTTCAAAAGGGTGAGGCAGGAATATCAAAATTCAATTGGGAGACTTAATAATACTATGCCTCAAAATTTTTTAATTTTCAAGGAGGTGTTTTTGAGACAGAGTTTTCAGGCAGTCCTCCTCTCAGTCTCCCAGATGGTTGACTTATAGGTGCGTGCCACAACTTAGCTTTCAAAGGAAAAAAAAAATTAGAGGAGCTGAGAATGTAACTCAGTGCCAGAGTTATAGGTCATGGCTCTAGTACCTCCTATCCCATATTTACAGACAGCAAAATAATTTAAGAGATAAGACAAGTATAGTGAAATTTTAAAAGATTTTTGTTTGTTTGCTTATTTTTTGAGATAAGTTTCACAGTATTGCCCAGGTGGAACTCAAACTTCTAGGCTCGAGTGATTTTCAGTTTATTTAGTAGCTGGGACAATAAGCTTGTGCTACCACCCTCAGCTAGGACCTGTCTCTGAAGAAAACGTTAAACAGTGTAAAAGCCTCAGGAAGAAGAAGACTTGGGCACAAAATTTTCTTCTTAAATTTAGCAATCTTAGAACTCTGGTCATCTTGCTGCAGCTGTCTATTCCACAGTACTGGCAATCAATCTGGCTGTATTACATTACTACAGTACAGTTACTTGATTACTGGAAGAGTTCCTGTGATATTAAATATTATTTCCAAAAGAACATAACAAGAAGCATTCTGTCAGGTGTAATGGTATATATCTGTGATCCCAGCTACTGGGAGGCTGAGTTAGCAGGATTGCAAGTTTGACAACAGCCTGAGAAACTTATCAAGACCTTGTCCCCAAACCAAAAGTTAAAACAAGGGCAAGGATAGAGGCCTTGCCTGAATCCTTGGGTTTAGTCCTGAGCTCCCTGTCCCCAAAAGCTGTTCTGATTGGTTCATAAATTTTTCATTCCACATTCAATGCAAAGTTTACGAGTTGAAACTTTTAGCCGTAAGTTATAAAAATTCACTGCAGTAAATAAAATGGGTATTGTTTCATTTTAGCGAATACTGTTCACCCCACCCATTGCAGTTTAAGTCAATGGCTCTTTTCATACTCAAAGCAAATCAGCAATATGCATCTAACTTTGTCCAAGTGGTAACACAGCACATCTGCAGCAATTTTTAGACTAATACTGTGGGGGGGCTCAGTGGTATAAGTGCCTATCTGGCAAGTGCCAGGTCACCAGTTTGATTCCCAGTACCAAAAACAAAACAAAATAATAATAATAAAAAAACCACACACACACACACACACACACAAAATAGGAAACTGGAAACCAACTATCCTGCACAATGGTTATTCATTAAATATGTAAAATTTTAATCTGGAATCTGGCCCCTTGGACATTAAATAGGGACCACACAAGAGTTAGAAGAAGTGACTATCACTAAATGATAAGGAAGACAATGGTGCCATAAAGCCAAGACTGTCAATTGATAGGACTAAAATTGTCTGCTACAAACAAAAGAAATTCAGTGTATATCTTTATACACAAGCCTTGGATTTCCTTGTGTTAAAAGGTAATATATCCCAGATCATATTCTAAGTTACTCACAGTAAACACACTTACCCAGAGAGACAAGGTTTCTGTAATTCTCCAGCATTACATCCCTATACAAGTCCCTCTGTCTAGGATCCAGGCATTTCCACTCCTGCTGAGAAAAGTTTATGGCCACATCCCCAAAGGTCACCAGGTCCTGAAACTACAAACACATGTATTGTGACATTTAAAAAATTCTTTTCAAACAGGGAAGAGAATATATACATGAAAAGAAAAGTGTGACATTGTACAACCACCTATTGAGCAGTAGTAGGCTAAAATGGGCATCTACTTATTCTTGAAGAATACTACCCACATACAAACCTTTCTGTATATTAAGGATTGCCACAATAGTTTAGGTTTAGCCAGGTGTGGTGGTGCACATCTATAATTCCAGCACTTAGGAGGCTGAGGCAGGCGGATCACTGTGAGTTCAAGCCCAGCCTAGGCTAAATAATGAGACTGGCTCAAAATAAATAAATAAATAAATAAATAAATAAATAAAATACATAAATAAAAAGAAAGAAAGAAAGAAAGAAAAAAGTTTAGGTTTGCTGAGGAATAAATAAAATAAAAATCAAGTTTCTGCATTCAAAAATGTATTAGAAAAAAATCAGTTGGTGGTACACTACATAAATTTCCACAAAATATTAATTTCTAAACTACAGTATTTATCACTTAGTAGTATTTTTAAAAAGATGGTGCCTTCACAAATTTAATATAAAAATTTCCATATTTAAAAAAAAAGATATTTTCGGGGCTAGGGAGATAGCTCAGTAAAATAAGTGCTTGCCTGGCAAGCACAAGGGTCTGAGTTCTAAAAAAAAAAAAAAAAAAAAAGGTATTTTGGGCCAGCCATATAGCTCAGCAGATTAAAGTACCTGTTTAAGCAGACACAGTGGCCAGGGCACACTGAGATGGCCATTGAGACTGGGCGTGGTGGTGTGCGCCTGTAATCCCAGTGCTTGGGAGGCTAAATACAGGCAGATCACTATGAGCCGATCTACATCCACATAAATACAAAATAAAACAAAACAAAAAACAAAGATGTTTTGGCAAAATTTTTAAAAATCTCAGTACTTTCACAAGCTTCAGGCTCAGCATTTTTGTCAGAGCGTATCACAAGCACTTTGGCTTATACAAATAAATATTATAACCGCTCTGTAACAATCCATCTCATTGTGGACATCTCAGAAAGCCAAGTTATTTGCTGTCACTGTTCAGTGCATTAGGAGAAAATGGAGAGAAGAAAACTGGATGACCCTTTCTTAAGTAGGAAGCTTCAGGTTAATTTAAAAAGAAACAAAAAGCCAAAAACAAAAACATACACACAAAAAAACCCCACCTTTACCTAAAATCTTTTTTGAAAATTTTATTTATTTATTTGATACGGGGTCTTGCTACACAGTTCAGACTCATAGAGATCCTCCTGTCTCAGCCTCCTCAGCATTGGGATTACAGGTGTGTCCCACCATGCCCTGTTCTGGGCCAGCATGGCATGTGGTACCAGGGATCAAACCTGGGTCCTTGTGCTTGCCAGGCAGGCACTTAGACCGCTGAGCTATCTCCCCAGCTCCTAAAATCCTACTGCTACAAAGAAACAGAAAAAGTAATTAACTTACACAGATCATAGTTTTAGAAATGTAAGCTCTGATCAGTCCTCAATGGTCCAGTACTGGAAAAACCTTAAACTCCTCAGAATCTAGAACAGATAGAAGAAAAAAGATTTTAATGTTTCTAAGATGACCTAACTCAATAAAATCTGCTTTTCCATTTCTCTTTTCAAATTTAGTTCCCTATGGCTGGGCATATAATTCAGAGGAAAATAGAAGATGGATCTGATCTGCCCACTAAGCCCAAGAAATCCAGGAACACAAAGGTAGTTGCAGAGTATGCAGTCACTTCTGCAGTGAAGCCAGATCTATGCCTAAGACTGGGCTCTCAGCTTCTCCATGAGTATATCCACCTGTCCTCACACCCACCCTCTAAGGCTGGAAGAGGCCTCATAATTCAACCTAGTACTTCTTTCATGGTGCCACATCAGCTGGAGTTGGTCATTAAATGGGAGGCAACACAACATAGAAGAAACCCCCCAGGCCTGGTTCTGCTAGGAACATACATACAGCAGAACACGAAGTAATCATTAAATGCAAGTAGGGAAACATATGCTACTATGAGAAAGGAAAGATATACTGCCATCAGAAAAGTAAGATTAAAAATAGAACACAATATGATTAAATCCTTTACAAGGATGTCACACAACATCAATACATTCAAGAGGTATGGTGATTTATCTTGCCATTTTATAGAAGACTTTTTTGGCTGGCTGAGGCTGCCTTATGCTCCGTGTGGGGGTGGGGACCGAACCACAGTCCCTGGTGCCTGAGTTTGCTGAATCATGTGCTTTAACCAACTGAGCTACCTGACAGGGCCCCCTCTTGTCATTTTAAAAGAATCCTGTTATCATTACTATTTTTTAGTTGTGATCCTAATGTTTTGTTTGAAATATATTTGTTTTAAATATATTTCATAATTATAACACTGGTCGTAAATTAATTTGAAAATATACATGTGTACATGTACACACACATACATGCATATGCACAAATGTGTTTAAAGGCAGGTTGATTTTGTCCCTTTGCTATAATAGCTTCCAGACAACTGCTAAGCCTACTTAATCCATCAACATCCCTTAAAAAAATAGAGGCTGTTATGGTTTATGTCTAGTTGTCCCCCCACAAAGCCTCGTGCAATCATGGGGCAGGGACTTCTAGAGCTTGACACTTGATTCATGATCCCTGGGATTGTGTGTTTTAGTACTGATGGGATTATGGATTTGAGTCCTTTGGGATTATGGGTGTGGCCTAGGGTGGAAAGGCTGAGGCAGCAAACCTGAATGTAATATAAAGAGAGACAGAGACAGTCTTGTGCTGTTGCTCTCTGCTCCCCTCATTATTCCATTGCCTCTGTCGCCATTGTTGCTGTTCTGCCACCAAGAACTACCGCTCTCTGCCATGTGCCTCTCTGCCTTGGATCCAGCTGAGTATGGACTGAAACCTCCAGTAACTGTGAGCTAAATAAACCTTTCCTTCCTTCATTTTGGGTGTCAGGTATTTTCCCAGCAATGAGGAAAAAGTGACTAAGACAGAGGTCATGAGCTTAAGGAATAAATTCCACCAGCTCAGCTGTGTTTGTCCAAATCTTACAGAGATGGCTAGAATACAGCCAATACCATGACTTCCCATGAATTCCCAAGTCATCACTTGAATCTCTTCACTGGCTTTTATTATATGCTGACTTTCACTTATTCTTATTTTGAGCTTATGCCTCTTACTTGACTGACAGCATTTAAAAGTAGCAATTAAGTACTAGTTATTGAATCACTCCAAATGCAAATTTCACAGACAAAATATATATGAGTTCATACCCAAAATATATCTTAAGATAAACACTAAAATTATGAGGAAGGATACTCATGAAATAAACTGTGGATTTTAGCTCTAAATTGGAAAAATAATGCAATCAAATAATACCTAATTTTATATAATCATTTCTATTATTACTGTTCTGCTTCTAAACCAATAGCTCTTAATCTTTTTCATCATGTTTATATTTGATAATCTAAAGAATATACAACACTTCTGACTTGTAATGGTTTGCAACTTTATTTATTTATTTATTTATTTATTTTGGTTTGCAACTTTAAATGGTTTGCAGTTCCTTGGAATCAAGAGAACAAAAAGGGCTGAAGATTGATAAAGAATCTTTGCTCTTTCTGGAAGTAGTCTAAGCACCTGCCTGACAAGCACAAGGACCCAGGTTTGATCCCTGGTACCACATGCTGTGCCCACCCAGCACGAAGCCAGCCACCGAAACTGGGCATGATGGTGCACACCTGTAATCCCAGTGCTGGGGAGACTGAGATAGGAGGATCACTATGAGTTCAAGCTGCATAGTGAGACGTTGTACAAAATAAATAAATAATTTTTAAAAATCCTTGTTCTTTATCCATTGAACCTCCTAGTAATTTTCACAACTTATTTAATTATCAATTGTTTTATATATTATATATATATATATATATATATATATATATATATATATTACCGTGAAGGCATAGAATTACGACACAACAGCTAATATTTGTCCTTTTTTATGTATTTGGTACAGGGTTTCAGTATGCAGCTCAGATTCTCCTGTTTCAGTCTCCCCAGCACTGGGATTACCAGCGGGCACCACCATGCCCTGATTTGGTGGCCTGATGGCCAGCTTGCAGGGCCACTGAGCTATCTCCATGGCCCTTTTTTTCTGTCCTTTTGAGACAGGGTTTTACTATGTAGTTCTGGCTTGCCTCAGACTCAGAGAGATCCTCCTGCCTCTGGAGTCCTAAGATTATTCCATGTCTGACTCAACAATTAATATTAGTTCAGCGCTCATGTTCCAGTGACACTCACGTAAAGTAGATACTACAATAACATACATCTACTCATTATATGTCTACTCAAAAATGAGTAGATGTAGTGCAGTCCTGGAACTCGGGGAGGCTGAGGCAGGAATATCCCAAATTTAAGAGCAGCCTAGGCAATTTATCATGACCATTTGTCAAAATAAAATGAAAGGGCTGAAGATTGATACTGCAAAGACCCTGGGATCAATCAATCCTTACACATACACACACACACACACACACACACACACACACACACACACACGAAAGGGGGGGGAGCATCTGAAAGCAGTTGTCAGCCATGTGATAAGGGTAGTCTTATCAAAGAAAAACAGCATTGTCAAATTTTCTCTTAATCTAAATTGAAGCCAATCTGAACCTACTGTGCAATAGTTTGGAATCCTAAAGTTGTTTGAGATGAGGTCTGACACAGTCTGAGTGGATATAATGCCCAGGCATATATATATATATATATATGGTGAAAGAGCTGAGTTACAAACCAAATCCAGGGCCCATTATCTTCAATGCCACCTGTTCCTGAAAACTGCAGGCTGCCAGACCACAAACAACATTTGATCAGACATAGACACTTCTTTAAGAATCGTCTATGTATGTTCCTCCCTTTCTTGATGCAGACATCTATGTTCAACCACCCAATTATAGTTCACTTCCAAAAGTGCAACAGTGCAGAGGACTTAAGCTAATAGCTGTAAAATGTGTAAGACTATAGATTTTCAGATTGAATCACTGCAGGAAATTAATAAATTAATAAAAAAGAATTGTCACAACACCTGATACTTATACATAATTTAAATTTTTATTAATGATTAATAAGAATATTTCTTAACATACTATACATGTTCTTTATGTCTAACTATGTAAACATAACTCTTAGCTGCATAACATTGAACTATATACATTAATCACTTACTTAATTTCTAGAATGTTGAACATACATTTTTCAAGTAATCAAAACAGAAAAACTGCCCTTAATTCTAGACACCTACGTCTAAATCTCTTGAAAAAAGCCAGCTGGCCATGGCTATGCATACATGTAATCTCAGCATCTGTGAGGCTAAACTAGGTGGATTGCAAGATGGTGCCTAACCTTGGCAACAAGGATATTTAGCAAGATCCTTTCTTAAAATAAAAAAGTAAAAGGAGTTGAGGATGTAGCTCAGTGCAAAAATACTAGGTCCAACCTCAATGGAAGAAATTGTATAATTAAACAACAGATCAGATCCCATATAGTGCATATAAATGATTCACTATTTTATATTTATTTACTGTTGGAAACTGGACATGATGGCACTACAGGAGACCCAATCGGGAGATTTAGAATGTTTGAGCCTTGCCTGTTCAACTTAGTGATTTTGTAAGACCCTGTCATGACATTAAGAAAAATAAAACTTATTTTAAGGACTAGAGATGCAGCTCTGTACAAAGGACCTGGGTTCAATCCTAGGTACACACAAAATACACAACCCCAAGCCAAAAATCAATGAACAAGAACAAAACCCAACTAGCTTAAACATTGATGAAAAAAAAAAAAAAACTGAAGGGAGAAGCAATGTACAGGGTATTGAGCTCAGGACAGGCAGGTGCCCTGACTTATATCCCTGGCCCTAAACATTGATTTTAAAACGTTAAATAATTTTTTTTATGTCAGGATTCTTCTTTGGGGAAATAGCAGAACCAAACAGGGAGAGGAGTCACGAGTCATGATGACATGTTCTTGGGCAGTATGACTTAGTTACAACTTCCTTCAGGTCCGCAGACAAAGGTAGGAGAGAGTCTGGAATCTATATAGATTCACACAGATTTCAGGCGTCATAGCTGTGGGAAACAGAGGTTCTGAGACATGTAGTTAGCTGACCCTCATGTTTCTCAAAGAAGGTCTCAGGCACTCTCAACCCAACAGCAAGGCAATGCCTGATTGCTGGAAAACTCATTTAGGATTGAGCCTCAGACTTTGTTCTTGCAGACACTTCTATCAGACCCAAGTAGTAGAGAGGGGAACGAAGCATTGGGGAACCTATTACAGATCACAGTGACACACAGAGCCACAGCAATTGACGCACACGTAACAGACACGTACCTCAGCGACCCATGACGTCAACACAGCCACTCACCTGCCAGTCGCGAAAGTGGAGAGGCGAGCAGGCATAGCCTAGCCCTGCGCTCGCAACTTTCTCGGCCCTTGCCTGCCTGCCACTCTCTCTGTCACGAGGTCTCCTACGTTTCCCATCACACACACACACACACACACACACACACACACACACACACACACACACACACACACACACACACACACACACACACACACACACACACTCTACAGTCCCGTTCACGAATAGACTGGCCTTGGATTCCGGTTTACAAACAGGCGTCCATACTGCGGGTTTCCATTCTTTGAAGGTTTTTTTCCAGCCCCAGGCCATTCAGGTCTGGCTCTAGTTTAATCTGGTATCTCAGAGCCCTGTGGGCAAGCACCGTTAGTTTACAGTATTACGGAAGAAGTTCAACTTACCCCGTAAAGCTCAAAAACCACGCAAAGAAAGGAGGAAAACCACAGAACGAAAGCTCCCGTTGCCCACTGGGAAATGTAGTTGAAGCCTAAATAGCTGTGGCCGCGGTGGCTTGTGGGAAAAACAGGCCAAAGACCAAAGTACCCCCTGGGGGAGCTGCCGGAAGCACTGACAGTACACACACTGTGCTGGATTTTAGTTTTCAATATGTTAGCAAGGCACATGAACAAGGAGGTGCGAAGGGTAGTAGCAAAGTGTCATCGTGCCTAGCTGGGTCTCTGGTGTCAATGTCTTAGCGTGTACTCAAGCCACAAGTCTGTAACCCTAGCATGTGGGAGGGTGAAGCAGCAGGGTTTTGAGATCTAGGCCAGCCTGGAACAAGAACCGCGTTTCAAACAAACAAAAAGAGAGTGTGGCCTAGGTGGAATAGAAGATGTTAGCTAACCCCTAGTGATCCTCCTGTATTCAGCGTCCCAAACTGGGATTACAGGCGCACCACCAAGCCCAGTCTCAGTAGGCATCTCAGCGCGCCCTGGTGGTCTGACCTGGAATAGCAGCTCTCCCCATTTGCCTGAGCAGGTGCTTTAATCTGGTGAGCTATCTGGCCCACCCTCTCACAGCAATCCTTCTGCCTCAGCCTCACGAGTGCTGGCATTACAGGCATACACCACTACACCTGGATTTGGTCACATGGTTTACCTTGAGTCCTTGGCTTTCAGTAATACTGGAAATGCAAACTAAAGCACAAAGCTATGGGGACAGGGAGCCGTAATAGGAAAGTAGAAAGAAGACAGAAAAGGACAGCAGTTTAAGGAGCTGTAATGAGCACAATATGATGCACAAGTTCAGAGTGGTCCAGCCTCTCCCATTTTAAATTTTATTTCCAGATAGGGTCTTGCTAATTGGCTATGCTACACTTTAACTTTTGATTCTCCTGCCTCAGCCTCCTCCTTAGTAACTAGGATTAAAGATGTACGCTATGATGTGGAAGGACAGATATTGGTCAAAGAAGATGCTGCTTCTAGGTGTGGTAGCACACACGTGTGATTCCATCAGGCAAGAAACTGAGGCAGGAGGACTGCTGAGAATTCGAGGCCATCCTGGCCTACACAGTGAGTTTGAGGCCAGCCTGAACTACATTTATTGTGCTTTTAAAAGATGATAAAAGGATTTTCTGTGTAATGTAAGCTACTAAACTTGAAAATTTAGGCGAAACAGGTTCCCAGTAACATGTGATGAACCAAATCTGCTGTAGTATAATGGATAATGTGAACAATAATATTTCTACTAAAGAAATTTAGTCCATTATACAAACATTTCCAGTAAGACAGTTCAAGTCCAAGCTGTGTAGTGAGACCCTGTACCAAATAAATAAATAAATAAATAAATAAATAAATAAATGAAAAATTTTTTTTAAAAGCTCAAGGGTGTCTAAGGATACCTGAGGATGTGACCCCTCTTGTCTAGCGCAGGCACACAGTAGAAGACAGTTTGTATCTCCATGCTCTGCTCCATGCAGCTGCTGCTGTTGCTCGTGTCTTGCACTCATGTGTTCTTTCACTTCAGGACTTCAACCTTAAAAATCTTCCTTGGGCCTCTGGAGCGGGCAACAGCAGCTTTGTTTCACTTTGATAGGATCTCGCCATTATATTGAACACTATTTGTATAAGATAATGCCTTGAATAAATATAAATGCACATTGACAACATAAGTCAGAGAGATGTTTAAAATAGAACATGTTGCAGTGGACTGTTAGCTGGTGGTCAACTTGTTACACTCAGCTGAGTTAGACTAGTGTGGTGCTCGATGTGGGAGACCCACCTGAGGGTTGTTGCCAGCGGCATAAGAGGTAGAACTGAAGAAGCTGCTGAGTGGTTCTTAGGGGAAGCTGTTTGGACAAGCTTTTGGAGCTACTGGAAGCTGCTGGTTCTCGTCAGCTATTCTGCCAGAGGACCATCACGGTGGATTTCCTGATGAATGTGGCTGTTCCTGTCAGAGGAGGAGGTCAGGCCTCGCTGCTGCTGAGGATGGCTATGGTTCACTTAGGGGAGCTCTGCTTTCATCTTAAGCATTGCTTCCTGGCTCCAGAATGGAAGAAGGTGCACTGCTCAGCCTCCTGAAAAAGGAGTTCACTGCTTTGGGTTTACTGATGGGAATGTAGCTTTTCTCATCATTGGAAGAGCTTAGGACCATGCAGTTGCTGAGGATGGCTGTGGTACATTTTGGGGGAGTGCTGGTTTGTACCTTGAGCATTGCTTCCTGACTCCAGTTCAGATTCCTCAGCCTGCTGGCACAGATCCTTTATCCTGCCGGCATAGACTTTTTAGCTTCTACCACTCACCTTTGGGCTTTCCCACTGCAGATCCATGAAGTAGGACTGCATGAGACATTGTCAGGGGCTCCAGACCTCCAGCTGGACTTGGGGTAGGCACTGTTATGAGCTGTTGTAGGTCCTCATCTGGACTCATGCAGGACATTGCTATGGGACTCAGGCTCTAAGTTGGATTCCTTGGTCTTTATTGTGTGGACAGATTTCCTGCATTTGTTATATATGATTCTTTGTGTAATTCATTATAAAATAATATATAATGTGTCCTGTATTATATTGTATTTTTTACCTTGTAAAAATCCAAAACGACAACACATATAAATGTCACCTTGTATAAAAAGTCTAAATTAAGCCAGGCATGGTGGCACACACCTATAATCCCTGCACTCGGGAGTCTGAGACAGGAGGATCACTGTGAGTTTGAGACCAACTTTGGCTACAAAGAACTTAAAG
This sequence comes from Myocastor coypus, assembly GCA_004027025.1. Classification (NCBI taxonomy): domain Eukaryota; kingdom Metazoa; phylum Chordata; class Mammalia; order Rodentia; family Myocastoridae; genus Myocastor; species Myocastor coypus. The sequence continues at coordinate 26,200 of PVJA010013530.1, forward strand.
CCAGCCTAACTGCATATTGAGGCCCTGTTTCAAACACACACACACACACACACACACACAGTCTAAGGTAAGAGGGTGAATGGAACTTAATGCATTCTTCGAGAGAAGGATAAGAGTGCTGATAAATGTGAACTTCATAAATATGAATATTCAGAGTTCTAGAGTAATAAGTAAAAGAACCGATGGCCATGGGTAGGCTCAGTGCCACATGAGTGTAATGCTAGCGCTTAGGGAGGCTAAAGCACAGAGATCACAGCCTGGGCAGCTCAGAGAGACCACCTCAGAATATACAACAATATAAAAAGAGCTCAGTGTAGCTCAGTGTTAGAGTGTCCTGGGTTTGATCCCCAATTCTGCCAAAAAAAAAAAAAAAAAAAAAAAAGAAGTGGCCAGGCATGGTGGCCCACACCCATATTTTTGGCACTTAGAAGGCTGAGACAGGAGGAATGCTGCAAGTTCAAGGCTACAAAGTGAGTTCAAGGCCAGCCTGAACTTCATAGTAAAATGCTATCTCAAAAAGACCAAAAAATGACAGGGCAGGCCTGATAGCTTAGATTCAGGGGTGGGGGTTCAATCCCTGGCATGCTATGTCAGCCTCACTTGCAGGGTGTGCTGAGACAGTGAATTGAGAGTGGGCATGGTGGTGCACGCCTGTAATCCCAGCACTTGGGAGGCTGAAAAACAGGAGGATCACTATCAGTCCAATTTGTGTGTTGAGACCCTGTTTCAAACACACACACACACACACACACACACACACACACACACACACACAGTCTAAGTACTAAATATATTTTTTAAAAGACCAAAAACAATAGAGAAATGATAAAATGAAATCAATCCAATAGCAAGAAAGGAGAAAAAAGGAAACATGTAACACAGAACAAAGTTATCAGTAACTACATTAATCGTGATTAGATTAAATCCTTCAGGTATGACAGAACTCAGTGTATTTAAGAGCTGCTAATACAGTCTTCCCAAGGCAGAATATAAAACATGATATGTAGACAAGAACAAGGAAAATTTTAATTTAAAATTATTTTTTATAGAAGTCTGCAACTTCAGGATAAAATTTATTCAAGTTATACCTATGTGTACACACTATCTTTAAGATGTTTTCTTCTAAGCCCATCATACCTTAAACTGCTATAGGTACAATAAATTCATAAACTAACCTAGTTGTTAATAAGATAAAAGGCAATACTTATTCTTAAAATGAAAAATAAAATGATTCAAAAATGATTTTAGGCAAAACATTTTACATCAACCACTTTAAGGCAAACCTGAAAGACCACATATATATAATCCTAATTCCCAGACCATAATATACTTCTTTTCCCTTCAAAGCCCACACTATTAGTGATACATGGGAATGAAACTCCCATCTTGAAAGAAACCTGTATTGCATGAAATCAGTCAGAGCTGAAAGAATCAACAAAAGGACTGGATTAATATTGCTGCAGAGGACTCACAAATTTAGTGACACTCTAAGTTCAGAGCTACAGAAACTTTTTGCATTTACTGAGGACTAAAAACAAGATGAAGAATGTGTATAATTTTGTGGAAACAAACTACTATCTATATTGCCTTCCTGCATTCACCAAACTCTAAATTCACACAACACTACTTGGTAACATCCCAGGTGAAGGATCAAAGAACAGACAGGGTGCTTCCAGGAAATGCTGTTATCTGTGACCTTATATCCCCACCTATTGGAATTTATAAGAGACAACAGGTCTCTTGAGGCTGTTTCTTGCTCCCTGCTTCCTCCAGACAGCAGCCTTCTGGCTTATGTTGCTACATACCTGGGATAAATTCATGTTCTCTAAAACCAAAGAACGAATTTTAGAAACAATAGGAGGTTAAGAGCAAAATATATCTATTGGGGGAAAGAAAGTTTCTGTCTGAGAGGGACAGAAAGGGACCCGAGTGAGTTGACAAGTAATCTGTCTTTTCTAGGGATTTTTATAGAGCAAAACCAGGAGGTCAGGAGGGTCTAAGGTGCAAAAAGTGGGAACTTTCTAGGTGTGCGTGAAGTAGGACAAAACTATGGCCCATCAATAAGATTACAAGCATTATTGCTCAGGTAAAATTGATCAAATTGGGATCAAATGGGGAAGTGAGTCACTTAGTAAGTGAGCGCGAAGGTAGAACAGAGGCTTTTCCTGTAGGGGGTTGAGTTAGTGACTCTGGCTTTTGTAAGGTGATAGAGACCTATTTAGAATAACAATCTCTGATGTTTATCTTTAGGGAGGCATGCATTTATTTGATCTTCTGTCTTGGAGTCTGACCCACAACGAAGCATCTAGTCTTCTATACTGGCTCCTTCTGAGGGCCTGGCCCTGTTTGATTGCCTATGTTTCTAATTCAGCTGCCTACAACATTATTTATAAGGATGTACTCATCAGTCTTCCCTAATAAAACCTTTTTATACTTCTTATCGAAGTCTTGAAAGTGTTTTCCATAAGGAGTTAAGAGCCTACTGAGCAGAAAAGAATATGGGGATAAACATCTGTAATCTCAGTACTCTGTGAGGCTGAGTAAAAATTCCAGCACAGCCAGGGCAACCTCACAAATTAAGGAGACTCTCAAAATAAGAAGGGGCTGGGAATGCAACTCTTCTGTGAAAATCCTGAGTTCAGTGGTTGGTACATAGACACGCACAGGAACCCCACACCCCCACACCACGCACACGCACATGCATGCACATGCACCGGTCTACACACACAGAGAAAATACTTGGCAGGTTTAGTGGAGGTTTCTTTCTTTTTGGGGGCAACTCCTGGGACATCTTCAGGTGACATTCTCGTGCCCCTACTCAGTGGTTGCCACTGGTCCAGTCCTTTGTCCAGGAGTGCCCCTAGGAGCCACATTTGGGAACTCCAAATGTGAAGAAACATCCAACTCTTGACCTCTGACAAAGTCACGTTGAGTTTGGAAAATCTGCAAAGCAGAGCTTCATATGGATGTGTCTTCCTAATCCCCTAGAAGATTTTTACGTTTATGAGTTACATGAATGAAAATGTACATTAATCACTTAGGGTTTTAGCATAATATAATTAAGTTTATAGAATCCTTTTAGAGATTGACTCCTTGCATCCTATTTTGTAAACCTACAGAAAGGAAAAAACCTAAGCCAAGAATATTTAGCAATAACAAGGAAGATTAGAGTTAAGATCTTAAGGCATTGTACCCCTGAGAGTTTTAGTGGGGCAGAAGGAGAACAGAAAGGCCAATGGTTAAGTTTTCATGACTACTCCTAGTTTATACTGTGTACTCATATTAAGCAAAATTTGCATTGTTTTTCACTTACAGATGAAAAGCCACATCTGTTAATCTTTGCATAAAGTTTATGTAATCACTCATGTAGAAATAAAGGCTACTGATTTTGCTCTGGGTTAAAGAGACACACTCTTCTTTCCTCCTAACCCTACTTTGTTTCTTTAAGTCTTTCTTCTTCACCGCCTGCTTTCTTCTCTAATGTTCCCTGGCAGCTGAGGCTGGAAGGGGTTAAGGTCCTCCGGAGCGCTCTGGCTGCAAGGGGCCCTGGGAAATGTAGTCCAGGGATTAAGACTGTACCCGGATCTGAGTTGTGCAGTTACTCTTTTGTCAGAAGTCTGATACCAAGTAAAATGCTCCGCAGGGATAAAAAACGACTGGGAAGTTTCAGGGCATTCTAAAAGGATTCTGTTTAGTGAAATTTTCTTGCAAACTGGTAATCATACCAAGGAATATTTTGCTGAATGTTGCTTACCCAAAAACTCTTGAAGAATTAGAATCTTGCGGGAAGTAGGTTGGAGTGCAGTGCATTCTGGGAAACGTAGTGCCCTGAGCGCGCAGTAAAAATGGCTGACCTGGCGGCACTGATGTTGTTCGCGATCTTGTAACCACCAGACCGAGCAAAACGAGTACCTGGCCAAGCAGCGCTCGATTGTCCTCGGAAGACGCTAACGCGTCCGGGTACAGCGTGTGATTTTGTATAGGAGTGAGTCTGGATACTGATTCTAAGCAGTTGCACTCAGAAGGTAAGGCCTGACCTTCTTGGATGCCAAGCTGTCCGGCTGGAGGGGACGCGCCCGGATCTCGGGATGGGGCTGGAAATGCACACAAACGCCCCCTGAAGGCCCTGCGGCTGGGCGGGTGTGGCAGAAGGAGTGAAAGGCTGCAGGCAGGGAGGCTGTGACTGTGAGAGCGAGAGCGTGCGCTTGAGACCATCAGAATGTGGGTGACAGATAGACGATTTCGGATGCCTGGTTGCACTGCGAAGTGGGGGAAAGTACCGTTAATTGCTTGAGGTCCGTTTACTCAAATATTTAGAAAAGGAAAAACTAAATAATAGATGTGCTAGTAGTATTAAACAGGGTTTCCTTTTGCCAGATACATTTATTACATAAAATATCCATTCTGATTTTTAAAATTGCTTTCACAAAGCAATTTTAAAAGCTCAGTTGGCTATACATGTTTGGTATTTTTAAATTTTTTAAAAATGAATTTACATTATATATTTTAGGGTGATCTTATAGTCACTTTGTAATCCTGGCTGTCCTCGTGGCGATTTTCTGTCTTAGCCTTCCCAATGCTGGAATTACAGGTGTGTGCCACGGTGCTCGGTCTGGACTCTGTTTTGTTTTGCTGATCTGTTTATGTATATGAAAATCAATAATCCACTGCCTTGATTGCTGCAGCTTAAATTTCGAAGTGAAGAAATGTAAATTCTCCAACTTTGTTCATTTTTAAAAATTGTTTTAAATATTCTGAGTTTTTTATTTCTTTGTTGTTTCCTGCTTGCCTTCTTCCCTCCATTCTTTTGAGCTCTGAGCATTTGGCTTACCTCAATTTTATTCACTTAAGATATAGAAGTAAGGAATTAAAGTAGCACAAGATTCATCTGCTTTCTGTTATCTATACTATACATCCAGTTAAACAACTGGAGCTTAGCTGTGTTGACTTTTCCCTGGAATTGCAACTTGCCTGCTACCTGCTCACTGCTAAAGGAACACAGCCTGACATCTGTCTCATTTGTGCTCGTAGAGGTGGTCAGTTAGTCCTCCATTCTCCTCACTTCCTCTCTGGATTGAAGCCAGGATCTGCTTACTGAGTTATAGCTCTGATACAGGGATTGAACTCAGGACCCTGTGTTTGCCAGGCAGGTTCTTACTCTGCTGAGCTATCTCCCTGGCCTCATGGGGCTGGTTTTCTACCTTATGTTCCTTTTGTGTCAGCCACCCACAGTGCAGAATTATAGGTGTACACCACCAACTCTAGCCCAGAATTAACTCCCTAACAACATTGTGTCTTCCATGTTATGAATGTGAAGTTTATCTCTCAGTATTCCTCATTTTCTCCCAGAAGTGTTTTGATATTTTTAGTGTGCTAATCTAGTACATTTTTAGACAGATCTGGCATCCTGTGATAGTACAAATAGTTTTTATGGTTTTAGTTTTAATTTTCAATTGCAGCTACTTTTGAGGAATATAGTTGATTTAACAAAAAATGTAATTGACTTTTTAAACTCAATTGGGTCTGGTTGCTTGTATAGTTGGTATTTTTAAATTTGGTAGAAGATTTTGTTATCTGTATAGAGACCATTCATTTTTGTTCTCATTGCTTTATTGTTTTATTTATGCTTATGTTATTGCATGAGTTAGTACCTACAGTAAGTGCTGAATAAAAGTGACAAGACTAGACATCCCATCCTTTGCCTTGTTCCTTTATATTAGGGAGAAAGCATTCAACCACACACTATTGAGAATATTGTTATAGGTTTTTGTGATGTTTGTTTTCAGATTGTAGAAATCCCATTGCATTGCTCATGTCACTGTTTTATCAGAAACATATGTTAAAGTTTTTCCAAATGCTTTTTAAAAAAATCTTGAGATGATCATTTTTTAATAGAATGGATGTTTTATGTAAATCAAAATAACTTGCTGATATTTATTCATTTTTGTGGTTTTGGCCATTGAAGCTAGGCCTTTGCACTAAGCCATACCCCCCCCACACCACCACCACCACCAGCCCTCGCTTTCTTGGTTAGCTCTGAACTTACGGTGATCCTCCTGCCTTAGCCTCTGAAATGCTAGGACTACAGGCATTTCCTACTATTCCCAGTTTATTTTTAAATTTTGAGCTACAGTCTCACTAAATCATTAAATTGTCCAGGCTGAGCTTGATCTTGCAGTCCTACCTCAGCCTCCCAGATTGCTGGGATCACAGTTATGTGCCACCTTGCTCTCTCTAATTTTAAGTAATCTTTTTTTAAGAGAAAAAAAAACAAAAACAAAAAACCAAAAATGATACAGAATATCAAAACAAGATATCTGATTTCAATTTTTAAAACTTTTCAGTTGAATTTGTTTTTATGAGTGCATATCTGCAGTGATATAAGAGAACCATAATTCTCAACCTGCTAAATGCTGTATGTACTAAGTTTGTGTCCCCTAAATTGAAGAGTGAGTTCCAAAGGACAAATGAGGTTAAGCATAGGATGGGTTGAGGTGCAGCCAGGTAGCAGAAACTGCATTGAAGTTTTGAAAAATGAAGCAGTTGAAAAGAAAAAGGAAAAGCAATTTTAGCATGCAAGAAATTCAGACTGTTTTGAAAGAAATTACCAAGAGGAAAGAAGTCATTTTTTTTTCCAAGCAGCTCAACACCACAATAAATGTGATGAAGTGCATGGCTTGGGAAGAGATTGTGCAATGTGTGAACGCGGTCCAGGAGGGAGAGCCGAGGACCAGGACTGAGGTGAAGCGCAGGTACCTGGACTGATGAGTGCTCATGAAGCAAAAGAGGCCAACATCAAGGTGCTCCGCTTGCCGGGCGTGGTGGCTCACGCCTGTAATCCCAGCACTTGGGAGGCTGAGGCAGGAGGATGGGTGTGAGATCGAGACCAGCCTGAGCTACAAAAGTGAGCTCAAGGCCAGCCTGAACTGCATAGTGAGACCCTGTCTCAAAAAGACAAAAAACAAACAAACAAACAAACAAAAAACAACAACAACAAAAAGCCCAAGGTGCTCCGCTCAGGACTTCCCCTTCCCACATCGGATTTAGATGACTCTCACCAAAGAGATAGACGAGAAGAATGGCTTCAGAAATGACGTGAATTTTGACTGGCAAAATGTGACCGACTTCAGGGATGCAGGTGGATCCCTAATGGAGGTCAAAGTAGAAGAGGAAGAAAGAGATCCACAGAGTCCTGAATTTGAGATAGAGGAAGAAGAGGAAATGCTGTCATCTGCCATACCAGATTCCAGGAGGGAGACTGAGGTCCCTGATTTCTCCCACATTGATGAGTTTTTCACACTAAACGCAACACCGTCCTGATCCACCTATGATGAACCCCATTTGCTTATGAACATAGAGAAGCAGAAGCTAGAGTTGGAAAAGCACCGCCTGGATATGGTGACCGAGAGGCTGCAGGTGGAGAGGGAGTGGCTGCAGATGGAGAAGGAGCAGTTGTGGCACCTGGACCTGGAGCAGGAGCAGCTCCAGCTGGAGAAGAAGCAGCTGCAGATTGAGTGAGAGAAACTGCGGTTGCAGGTCGTCAGCTCCGAGAAGCTGACCTTGGAAAGTGAGCTGGGCCCCAGTTACAAGTCTTTACTGCAGCCACAGGACATAGAAACAGAGAAGCTAAAACTGGAATGAGAATGCTTGGAGCTGGAATAAGACAGGCTGCAGTTTTTGAAGTTCAGGTCAGAGAAGCTACAGATTGAAAAGGAATGCTTGCAAGTTGAGAAAGAGACACTTTGAATTCAGAAAGAGGGTCACTTGCAGTGACTTTTTTTTTTTTTTTTTTAGGTCTCTAATGAATGTTTACATAAACTAGATTTTTCTCCTATCACATGATGTAAAGGTAGTTGCTGGATTAGCAATTTAGGCTATACAGTGAGTTCAAGGCCAGCCTGAGCTTACATAGCAAGACCCTGACTCAAACTGCCTCCCCAAAGTATTTGTCAGAACTGCTGAGCTCTGGGGAGCTAGCTCAGCAGCATAAGTGCCTGCCTCAAAAGTGCAAGGTCCTGAGTTCGATCCTTGGTGCCACATGCTGTGCTGGCCCAGGAACCCTGGGAGTGTTGTGATGGCCCCGAAACCAGGCATGTTGGGACATGCCTGTAATCCCAACACTGGGGCAGCTGAGACAGGAGGATCACTACAAGTTTGAACTGTGTTGTAAGACCCTGTATCAATTAAAATTTTTTTTTTCTCTGAGAATGCTCAGAAAAGCAGCCATAGGCATTAAATAAATGGACTAGCATGGTTGTATTCAAGTATAAGTTTTCACATCCTAGAATTTGAATTTCACACAATTTCCAGGTGTCAGAAAATATTTTCCCTCTTAAGCAAAACAAAGTGAAACAACAAAACATTCTTCTTTTGTTCTTTTTCCCAGTTTAAAATGGCTTTCAAAATGAAAAAAAAAAGAAGAGCTTATGGGCCATGTAAGACAAAGTTTGTTGACATCTTTCCTAGAATAACTAATAATGCAATATATATTGTAAATATTCAGGCAAGTAAAATGGTACCCTAAAAATATTTAAGACAAAAAAATGTATTCACAGAACTAAACAAAAATAAAAGAGATACAGAAAACAAATATCTAAATATGAAATGCAAATCCAATCATCAGTAATTTCACTAAATATGTATAGTCTGTAAGTATCACTCTCAGGAAACAGAAATTGTTAGACAATAATTTAATTTTTTAAATTTTATTTTTTATGTTAGACAATAAAAAAGCATCTTTTACCAATTTTGTCAAACTTTACGAAATATACTCTTTACTTGGTTTTGCTTTACCTCTTTTGAGATAGTTCAGTCTGACTTTGAGTTCACTATACCAAGGCTGGCTTTGAACTTGTGTATCCTCCTGCCTTGGTTTCCTGAGTGATGGGCTTATAGGCATGTGCTGCCACCCCTCTCAGAAACATGCTTTTGACTTAAAGGCACAAGTAGTTTGAGAGGAAACAGGTGGAAATGACATACCATGTGAACAAACTGTGGAAGTACTGGAGTGGCTATGTTATTAGCAAGTAGACTATAAATACTGATAGAGACAATAAAGGATATTTAAGAATGACATTATGTTATCAAAAGTAATGTGGAAACTAGAAAAAATTGAGCAATAGAATAAAGTTGCATTAGGTTATAACCAAATGTATAAAATATCTATTTTATGTATAAGTAAAAGATCCGCTAGATGTTGTGGCACATGCCTGTAATCTTAGTGATTAGGAAGCTGAAGCAGGAGGAGCACTGCCAATATGTGGCCAGCCTGGGCTACTTAATGAATTCAAGGGCAGTCTGAACTACATAGTGAGACCCTGTCTCAAAAACAGAACAACAAAAAGATTAAATGAATGATGGGGAGTAGACACGAAGTTCATAGAAGAATTTAATTTCTGTAGATTGCCTACTATTGCAATGGTAGAACATAACTCCTTATCTATGTGTGGGGTGTATATAGTAGCTTCATTCTAATGAGTACAGGAAGAGAGGTAAATTCGGTGTGGAAAGATAACAAATACTTCTTCAACTAGCTAAATAAGGCTAGCATCAGCAGCTATTATGTGAGTAACATATACGTTTGATATGAGAATGGCACTTTACCACATAGTCTTTAAGTCGGTGTGTCCCTATGCAATACTGAATAAAACATAGGTAAAACTGAGCTGAAAGACAGTATAGATTACTTAACTATTGCTGGGTGTGGTGGTGTACATCTATAATTCTAGTGCTCTGGAGGCTGAGGTAAGAGGATCACTCTGAGTTCAAAGCCAGCCTGGGCTACATATTCCCAGATCAGCCTAAACTGCATAGTGAAACCTTGTCTCAACAAAACAAAACAAAAACTAAACAAAATTGTGAAAGTCTTAAAAAAAAAAAAAAAAAGCAATCTGTTAAAGTATAGGGACACTGAAGGAGAGAGTCAATGTTAAAGTAATATTATCCTAGTGATACCCTGAACAGAGAAAGAACATTGTGTGTATGTATTGAACCATCCCTGCATCTCTGGGGTGAATTCTACTTGGTCATGATACATAGTCTTCTCTATGATTTGTCCATTTCTGTTTGCCAGTATCTTTTTAAGGATTTTTACATCCATGTTCATGAGGGAGATTTGACCGTAGTTTTCTTTGTTGGTTTTGTTCTTCTCTGGTTTTGGAATTAGGGTAATCCTGCTTCTAGGAATGATTTTGGAAGTACTGTTTCCCTTTTAGGTTCTTTAAAGAATTTCTGCATTAATGTCAATATTTCTTCTTTATAGTTTTTATAGGATTTAACCATGAATCCATCAGGACCTGGGCTTTTCTTTATTGATAAATTTTCAATTTCATTTGCTGATTGCAAGTTATTTAGAATTTTTATATCTTTTAGGTTTAGTTTTGGCAATTCGACTGTATTTTGGAAACTGTCCATTTCTTTTGTGTTTTCCATCTTATTATAATATAGTTTCTCACAGTAGGTATTGATGATCTCTTGGATTTCTGTGGAATCCATTGTGATTTCCCTCTTTTTCTTTTTTTCTTTTTTTGCCGAACTGGGGATTGAACTCAGGTCCTTGCACTTGCCAGGCAAGCGCTTGTTTTACTGAGCTATCTCCCCAGCCCCTTCCTCTTTTTATTTCTAATTACTTGAATTTGTGTTTTTCTTTATTTTTTTTGATGAATTGGCTAATAGTTTATTAATCTTATTCTTTCACAGAACAAACTTTTTAATTCACTGATTCTTTTTATTGTTTTTTTGGTCTGTGTTGCATTAATTTCATCTCTTTATACTTTCATTCCTCGTAGAAGTTTTTGGTTTGATTTGTTCTTTTCTAGAAGGTTGAGGTTCAATATTAGGTTGTTTATTTGAGCATATTCTGTTTTCCTGGTATGTGAGTTCATCACTATAAATTTCCCTTCCAGAACTGTTTTCATTGCATCCATTAACTTTTGGTATGCTGTATCAGTATTATTGTTTAGTTAGGAATACAGTTTGATTTCATCTCTAATTTCTCTGTGACCCATTGTTTGTTCAGAAGGTTGTTGTTTAATTTCCAAGTCTTTATATGGTTTTTGTGATTTGTCATTGATTTACAGTTTCACTGAGCTGTTGTCTTGCATGGCATGATTTAATTTCCTCTACATTTACTTAAACATGTTTTGTTAGCTAACATATGGTCTATTTTGGAGAGCACCCCATATGCAGTTGAGGAGAATGTATATTCAGATTTTTGGTCTGGAACACCAGTTCATTTATTCACAGGCTTGCATGGTTTAATTCTAATATTTCATTGTTGATTTTTTGTGTGGTTGATCTGTCTAATTTTCAAGAGTGGAAAGTTAGGGTTCTCAACTATAGTTTTGTTAGTGCTGACTTGGTTTTTCCTCATGGCTGTTATACTTATTTTATGTAGTTGGGTGAACCTATGTTTGATGAATGAATATTTGATTGTTATCTCGTCTTTGAGTTTTCCTTGACAAATATGTAGTGACCTTTATCTCTTTTGATCAGTTTTGGCTCAAAGTTTGTGTTGTCTGCAAATAGAATAGCTACCTGTGCAATTTTCTGGGTTCCTGTGGCAGGGGAAATTGTTTTTCATTGTTTGATTTTTCATCTATGAATTTCTTTTTTGAATGCAGCATATTGTTGAATATTGCTTCTTCAACCATTCTGCCAGTCTATTTCTTTTGATTGGTAACTTGAGACTGTTTACATTGATGGTTATAACTGGTATTTATTGGCTTTTCTTTTTTATGTTGTTTTTCCTGTTGTTTGTTCTGTTTTTCCTCTGTTTATTTGCTTGCTCTGCCTGGCACCCTTTTTCTACTGATATTCATATGTTTGTGATCTTTGTTGTCTTTGTCTAATAATATGCTCCTCAGAGCATTCTGTAGAGCTGGTTTTGTGGTTATAATTATCTTCAGTTGTTCTTTGTCATGAAAACATTGTATTTCCCCATCAATTTTGAGAGATAGTTGTTCAGGGTACATCAGTCTACTTTAAACATTGTTTTCCTTCAGTGCTTGAAATACTTCACTCTAAGTTCTCCTTGACTTGAGGGTTCATGTTGAGAAATCTGCTGTGATTCTGATGCACTTTCCTTTATAGGTGATACGTTTCTTTTCTTGAGTTACTTTTATTATTCTGTTCTTGTGCTGAATTTTTGGATTTTTTTTTTTAATGTATCTAGTATAGGGTCTCACTACATAGATTGGACTCATAGTAATTCACCTGTTTACAGCCTCCAAAGTGCTGGGTTTACAGGTGCACGCTACCATGCCCAGTCTCAATTGCCATCTCAGTGTGCCCCAAGGACAGGGCCAGCTAGGCACACTAGGGATCGAACCCTGGCTGCTACACTCTTCCTAAGCAGGTCCACTGGGCTATCTGGCCTGCCCTTGGACTTGTGTGTGTGTGTGTGTGTGTGTGTGTGTGGTACCAGGGATGGAGCTCTGAACCTTGTATTTGCCAGGCAGGCACTTATGCTGCTGAGCTATATCTCCAGCCCTAGACTCTTGATTACTGTATGTCTTGGTATAGTTTTATTTTGGTCATGACTATTTGGAGTTGTATATGCTCCATTTATTTCTATGTCAAATTCTTTTTCCATGTTTTGAAAGTTTTCTGCCATTATTTCTGTGAAGAGGTTATTAATGTCTTTTGTGTTATCTCTAACTTTCTCACTAATTCTAGTCAATCTTACGTTGTTCTTCTTTGCGTCATCCTGTAGCTGTTGGATTGATTTTTCAGGATTGCAATTTTTAAGATATCTTTCTCTCCCTGGTTGCTAGTTGTGCTCTTGTCCTCTAGATCTGATGTTCGTTCTATCCTTGCTTGCCTTCATTCATTCTCCTGTGCATAGTTTCAGTGGAGTTTCTAATATTCTGCATTTCTGTTTGGATCTGTTTCATTGATTCCATTTCTTGCCCATGTGTAGCAGTCATGGTTTCCATCATTTTATTGATCTCTATTTATCTGTATTGTATGTCTTTTATTTTGATAGTCATCTCTTTTTGTACCACAGAGATCTTTTCTATGGCCTCTTCCATTTGTTTTGTTTTTGTTTTTGTTTTTGTTTTTGTTTTTGTTTTTCAATTTCACTGATAACATTTCAGAGAGTTCCATTTGTTAGCTTCTGATTTCCTCTGTCTCTTTGTGCTCTAGACTTGTCCTTAGTGGGCTGGGTGTTTGGAATTGCATTTTGTCTTGTCAGTTTCTATTTTTTTATTTTATTTTATCTTGTTTTCTGTGTTGATGCTAATTCCTCCATATATCTTCTAGATGTAGGTGGTTCTTGGTCTTTACGTCTATCCCTAGATCCTACTTTTCCAATATATGAAGTCTGAAGAGTTGCTGTCAATTTGACTTAGGGCTCATTCCTTTGGTACTGAACTATGGTGATGGTTATTACCCCTTACAATTACAGTGTTTTCATATGGGGGTCAAGTGAGGTGGGGTTCAGAAACTGGTTACAGCATGTATGACCTGCTGGTTAAAGTAGTTTGGGGGGGGGTCTCAGATTTCTTTGTTCACTCATGGTCTCAAGCCTGTTGTATGTTGGGAGCTGGCAGGAAGCCAGGAAATTGATCGAGTGTGTGCAGGTGGGACTAGGCTTCCCTTTGTGGGGGCAAAAAGCTACGCCCAGTGCTGAGAAAAACATCCTGCCTGGTTCAATATAGAGCCCAAGGACACCTGCAGGGAGTTCTGGTTGTCCCCTCCCCTGCTTGGAATGTTTTCAATTTCCCCAAAGCAGTTAACGCAATTTCCTGTTCTTGAACACTGAATAAAAGGAAGATCCTCCTGAGGATCGAGGCTCACTTCGAGAGGGACAAGTCTCAGTGAGTCCTCTGAACTACCTTTATCAGGTCTTCTTGTCGTTTCTTTCGGCACCAACACCAGAATAACACAACACAAGCCAGTGGAGGAAGCAAAGAGCTGAACTCACACTTTTCTCTCTAGCCAAAGTATCCCAGCTGGATAGAGGAATGTAGGAGCCAAGCTCAGACTCTTCCTGCCACCTATGCCATCCCAAGTCAATGGAGAAAGGGATGAGCAAGAACTCACACTTCACCAGCTACACTGCCTCAGAATAATGGGAGAGGTAACATTTTAAATGAACATAGCACAAATAGCTTTTTCTTTTTTGTTTTTGAGACAGAGTCTCACTATGTAATTCAGGCTGGCCTTCAATTTACCATGGAGTTGAGGCTGGCCTTAAACTTGAGGCAGTGTTCCTGCCTATGTGTCCTGAATGCTCAAATTACTGGCTTGGGTCTCCATGCCCAGCAGGTTTTTTAAATCATAGCTATACTTCGCTGTACAAAGAGGGGATATTCTTGACTACGTGGCTGATTATAACATAGCAGATATTTCATTTTATGCTATGGTAAATATTTCACTCTTACCCAAAGTTTTAAGGTAATAAATGGGACAAATATAAAAATGAAGGCCAAGGGCTGGGGATACAGCTCAATGGCATAAGTGCCTGCCTGGCAAGTGTAGGTCCTGATTTCAATCTATGGTACCAAGGGGGGAGTGAGAAGAAGAAGAGGAGGAGGAGGGGAGGGGAGGGGAGGGAAAGAAGGGGGAAGAGAAGGAGAAAAAGGTGGTGGCAGAAATACTGTCTTAGTCTGCATTCAGTTCCCATTAGGTATTTGTAGGCTCAGCCTCAAAGTCCCCATTTGTCTTAGTTACTTTTCTCTCATTGCTGGGACAGATACCCAACACCCAAAATGAAGGAAGGAAGGAAAGATTTATTTAGCTCACAGTTTGTGGAGGTTTCAGGCCATATTTGGCTGGCTCCAAGGCTGAGTGGCACATGGCAGAGCGCAGCAGTTCATGGCCGTGGAACAGCAGCAATGGCAACAGAGGCAACCGACCAACCAGGGAAGCAGAGGGCAACAGCTACAGCTTGACTCTGTTTCTCTGCCGCTCTTTATATTCCAATCAGGCTCTCTGCCTTAGGATATCTGCCCTAGACCACACCCATAGTCCCAGCCGTACTCAGACCGATAATCCCATCAGTATTAAAACACATAATCCCAGGGATCATGGATCAAGCCTCAAACCCTAGATCAGTACTAAATCACATAATCCTAGTGACTTATGAGTCAAGTCTCAATCTGTAGAAGTCCCTGCCCCATGACTGCATGAGGCTTTGAGGGGACAACTAGACATAAACCGTAATACCATTGTAAACCAAGGCAATAAAAATGGTTCCTATTGTGAAACATTGTGTTAGCTGATGTAATACATATTTTTCTTTATCAAAATAAATACATTTGCTAATTATTTCATATTATGATGGAAAGATAACTGTAGAAACTCCTGATACCAATAACTGTTCAAAAGCCTGAACTTAGAGAATTGACCAAACTAGTATGCTGTCGAGTAGCTTCAGTCTCTGTTTGATAAACCCTGCTCCCCTTAAAATGCTTGCCTGAGGTAGGTCAAAATTTCAGACAATTTACTACTTGCACCAGCTAAACTAGAAAGTCAGCATATAAGTCCTTGAGCCTCCTCTTACATTTAGAAAGTTGATAATTTTTAAGTCACTTCTCAGCATCTTTGAGATATAAATCTACTACCTTGAACTTTCTCATCAAAAACTCATAAAAGTAGGTCTTCAAGGAGATACTCTCAGTTCCTATGGGAGGATTTTTTATAGCATATCTTTAAGGATGTCTTGTTCCAACTTGAATAACTACTTCAGTCATAAAAAGAAAACTTTCTGTCTCTCCTGGATAAGTGCCAGTTAGTAAAAATCCAGATGGCAGAGTGACATGGACTGGACTCCTTTATACCTTAAGTCTTTCCTTTAGTACTGCACAGCATTTCAAGATTCCTGCATTTTGTTTCCCAACAGTGAGCTCCATTTACAGTGGCGTTGCTTCTTTACTGCAGTAGTTACTACTGAATAAAATGTCT
The DNA here is from genome assembly GCA_004027025.1 of Myocastor coypus. Classification (NCBI taxonomy): domain Eukaryota; kingdom Metazoa; phylum Chordata; class Mammalia; order Rodentia; family Myocastoridae; genus Myocastor; species Myocastor coypus. The sequence goes on from PVJA010013530.1 coordinate 42,109, forward strand.
TTATTGCCTTACAATGGTGTACTGTTTTGTTTCATTTTAACATAACTTATCCATTTTACATTTTTTATTATCAGCACAGAAATTTATTTAATTCAAAATAAAGTGATTATAATTAGAATAATGTTATAATTATGCAAAGCAAATATCACCATTGGCTCTGAAACAGTCTTGTGACATCATTCTTTTGAAGTAAAAAATATGTAGTAAGAATGTACAAGGAAGCAAAAAATATAGAAACAGTTTTTTGAGTACTGGGAATTATAACAAGAGGGATACATTAAGATAGTGTAATAGACTCCAAATTATAAAACATGCAGGAACATGTTTTCTTACTTTATCAATTCCCTCAAAAATAAACCAGTAAGCTTAGAAATGCAAGAATGCCACCATTTGGTTAACAGTACCCCAAAGGTTATAGGCAATAATTCACTACATTTCTTTTCTCAAATTATCCTCACACTGGCTTCTTTTCTTTCTTTTAGGATAGATGTTATCTTGTTAACAAAATATTTTATTTATTTATTTATTTAAAGAATTATTTATTTTTTTTCTTGTTTCAGAACTTTTGCTTGTTTATTTATTTTTATGGCCAACTCAGCCTGCCCTGAGGGCAGGGCTGGTGCAGCATGTGGTGCTGGGGATTGAACCGCGGTCCCTGAAGCCACCTAAGCCTTCCTAAGCAGGTGCTTTAGACCACTGAGCCATCCTGCCGAGCCTCTATTCGGTTTTATTTTAAAAGTGGAATGAATAATATCCTGATTGAAATATGGAATAATTTATTTGAAGATACTTACGGATCACACTTTTTAAAAAGGTCAGTTTAATTAGCAAAAACCCTCAATGGCCTGCAGAAGAAAAAAAATTTTCAGATGTTTGCTTAACAGAAAAAAGGAATAAATAGTTAAAAATGGATGGAAAATCCTAGGAATTACTGTAACACAATCAAAGCAGACATATGACCTTGGTTAAACCCATTTACTTGTGAAGTCAGTTAGAAGGAAGCTCCAGGGGAGAGTTTCTTCCAACAGTGTCCGTGCCTTGGGGCATGCTCAGAAGTTCTCCTCTAGTAGAAACTGGAACACAGATGAAAAGTTTTTCTTCTAGTAGCCCTTAGCACATATCATCCTGAAAATCCAATGGGCCAAACTGCCCAGAAGGATTGGGCTCTTTTGCTGGTGGCAAAGTCCTGTGCCAGCCCCAGGTCCTTCACCATGAGTGTTGTTCCAAATCTACCCTGATAGTTACTAGCTGAGGGCACACCATCCATCACCCCTGATACAGATTTATAAGTGACACTTGACCAATAGTGTCCTGAACTCATAATTAGGATTTTAGTCAACAGTTTTGGGTCAAGCCCTAACCTGATCCCAAGATTCATGGTTTCATCAGTTCCAATCATACTAATAGCTAACAACATATTGTTGCAGATCTTGGCAGTCTTCCCAGTTCCAACAGCCCCACAATACACCACAGTAGAGCCCATACACCCCAGCAACTCTTTGGCAGCAGCAAATTCAGCTTCAACTCCTTCTGCTATAAAGGTAAGCTTCCCAGATTGAGCAGCTCCTACACCACCAGAAAAAGAGGCATCCATGAAAACCCATTTTCTCAACTCCTTGGCCAATTCTTTCAAAACTACAGGATCAGTGGTACTGGAATCTATTAATAATGAGCCTTCCTTCACTTTTTTTAGAATTCTATTTGTTCCACAGAGTAAGCTTCCACTGTGACTGATACTGGTTGGCAACATTGTAATAGTTCTGTCAACCTTTTCAGCTACATCTGCTGGCGAAGACACAACCTGTTCACCTGCCTCTTGAAATTCTTTGCAAGCATCAGGGAACATATCATAAATAATGAGGGATAATCGTGTTTCATTAGATTTTTTGTCATTGAATTTCCCATGTTACCCAGTCCAATGAATCCAACTAGAGTCTTAGAAGCCATTGACCCGTTGTAAGGCTGGCAGCTGCCTACTGCTGATGGCTGGTCCAATAGTGGAGGCCGGAGGCAGCTCCTGCAGCTTCCCTGGAGTCGCAAGGAGGCTGGCATGCTGCCCCACCCCACTTCTGAGTGGTGACCTCCACCGCTGCCACCCTGAGGACTCACTAACGGAGTGTGTGCAACTGGGTGGGCAAGCAGGACCACCTATTTTACATTTTTAGTACCATTTATTTCAAACAATTTTCTGATTAAATGTAAATTGACAATAATATAGTTTCAAATAAAATTACTTTTTAGTGTTTGTTTTGAGACAGGGTCTCTCTATGTGGTTCTGGCTGTCCTTGAATGTACTGTGTAGTCCAGACTGAGTTCAAACTGGCAATACTATTATCTCAGCATCTCAAGTACTACAGTTAAGGCGTACTCAACCATATGTGGCTGATAAAACCTCTTTTAATTGATAACTTGTATTATAAATTTAAGGGACTCAATAGAATTGAAAACACCTTTTAGAAAGTTAGAGTATTGATAAATGTGGGCTAAATAAGTATGATTTGTTTTTACTGATGTAGCAGCTAAAAAAAAAAAAAAAAAAAACCTACAAACTAGTTGAGAAAAAAAAAATTGAAATAATAAAACCAACACAAAGATGAGAGAAAAAGGAGGAATGAAACACAAAGTAAAACAAATGGCATATTTACATCTAAACATCAGTAGCTACATTAAATAGGTTAAATGCCACAGTTAAGAGCTTGTGAATGTATGTAAGTGCTATGGATATGCATGCTCTTTGTAAGGTAGAAATATAGGTAGAAAGGAGAAAAGGAAAATCATAATTTTGAAACTATAATTTTAATACAATTTAGGATACAAAATTACTCAAGGTTATCCATATTTATCTAGTACTCCATATCTTTATTCTCTATGCTTGTGTTTTTGCATTTTTTTTTAGATTTCCACACTCATCATTTCACTGGGAAGCTGATTTCTGACACAGTTCCTCACTTCTCTGTTGTGTCTTTTTTTTTTTTTTTTAAGATTTTTAAAATTTATTTCTCTTAAACCTCATTTGTTTGTGTTATGGCTGGCTCAGCCCGCCCTGGGGTAGGGGTACGCAGCATGTGGTGCCAGGGATCAAGGAGTGGTCGCAGCACTGGCCTTAAGTTTCCCCCACAGGCGCTTTAGACCACTGAGCCATCTCACTGAACCCTTCTGTGTTGTGTCTTGAGTGAAAAAACTTATACAAGACTTAAAGGTGGTCATGTTGAAATTTGACAAAAATTTACTATAAAAGATAATTTATACCTTTAAATAAGGTCATGTAAGCATCTACTCTAAGTGTGAATTTAGATTCTTTTTTTAAATTTAATTTATTTTGTGGAACCAGGGATTGAACTCAGGACCTTACACTTGCCAAGCAGGCACTTGTGCCCCTGAGCTATCTCCTCAGCCCCCTGTATTCTTTTTATTATTATTATTTTTTTGATGCTATAGATTGACTCAAAGACCTTTGCACTGAGCCACATCTCCAGCTGCACATGATATTTGTATCTCTATATATCATGATATATATCAATATATAATAATAATAATAATAATAATTATTATTATTATTATTATTTACAACAGGATCTTCCTACATAGTTCATGTTGACTTTGAGCCTACAAGGTAGACCACAGTCCTGCTTCATGGGTACTGGTCATGCAAGTATATACCACCATGACCAATTTATTTTGGAGATAAGGTCTTTCTAAATTGCATAAACTGGGTTCAAACTTGAAATCCTCCTGCTTTAATTTCCCAGAGTGCTGGCATTGTAGGCATGTACCACCTGACCCTGCTTGAATGTCTTTATATGTAGAAGGCTCATTCTCCTGGTTCAGGTAGCTATGATGATTATCACCTTTTTAACTGTATAATGTTAGCGATATTTTTCTTAGAGGTCACTTTGAAAAGTTGGTATCTTGAAAATGTCTTCTTTATTTTCAGATGTTTAGCAGTCCTCTAGGAGCCTGAATCCATAAGAAATATAAAACTTTATGAAAGAAAAAGTGCTAGTGAAAGTGAGATCTCTACTAGGAGTCTCTTTAAAGAAGCCTCCCATTTCCTTCCTTCCTTCCTTCCTTTCTTTCTTTCTTTCTTTCTTTCTTTTGGTGGTACCAGGGATTGAACTCAGGACCTTGCACTTGCCAGGCAAGCACTTATTCCACTGAGCTAGCTCCCTCGGTCCTGGGGCTCTCATTTCTGATGTCAGTGGGCTGAATTTGAGATAATCCAAAAATGCTATAATGTTTGTTTGGGAAATGACCAAGTATCAGTATGAATGTGCATCACACATAACTTGAAAATGTCAATGCTGTGTGGGGTCATTTTGGGTCTGAAACCAAATAGATGATTCTAAGTGGATTATGCACTTATGTCTTTATTTCTTCATTTAACCATAACCAGCAAAGCAAGCTATGTACTATACATTTTCAACTTTGTGTCCTTCAGAGTTACTAATGTCTACCAACATGTGTAACAATTAGTCCCTAAACCTTTAAAGATACTTCAAAGCCATAAATTAACCTAGTTTGATAATTAGGTAAAAGCAACAACCTGATCCTAAGATGAAGGAAGAGATTCAAAGAGTTTACAGAATTTTTTTGGTAAAATATCTTAGTATCAGTCAACCTAAAGGACAGTTCTCATGACTGCTGTGTGTCCACAACCCTCGACCACAGCACTATAAGAGCTGCACTCTATTTTCAAGTGCCTACCTAATTCTACCTAATAAAACCATTTTCTCTCGCTGACACCTTGTAATTCTGTAGAAAGAACCAGCTTATTTTACTGGTTAATGTGAAAAGCTATTAGCTAGGAGAGTAGGCCTAGGGATTCCAGGTGACATTCCCTCTGTTGTCAGGCCTTTGACTATAAAACCCTGGGTTAGGAGTTCAAACAAGGCAAGTCCTAAATGGCAACCACGTCCCTGAAGCCACTGACTTAAGGGACCGAATGCATCGGCTACGAAGGCCTTTGGAGAACATAGTCCAGTGATCCAAAATAACAGCCACTGGAGGTGGGTCGTGCGGAAGAAGCTCTTTCCGCAGGCTTCATCCCGAAGCAGAAAGTTCCAGCCCCATCCCGGAACAAAAGATTCAGAAATTATAGGGGACACAAAGCCATGTTCTGTAAGACATTTCCCGAATTCAAACTACCAATCACACCTGTGCTTCTCTTCCGACATTGCTTACTTCCGTTCAGAAAAAGCGCTTTTAAAGAGAATCCCGCGAGTGTTTTGTAGAGTGCAGTGCACTCTGGGAAACGTAGTGCCCTGAGCTTTCAGAAAAAAATGGCTGACCTGACTGCGCTGATGTTCGCGATCTTGTAAACGCCGGAGCCAGATCAGACGTAACGAGTACCTGGCCAAGCAGCGCTCGATTGTCCTCAGAGGATACTTATGCGTCTGGGTGCAATGTGTGCTTTTGTGTTTGAGTCTGGATACCGGTTCTAAGCAGTTGGACTCGGGAGGTAAGGCCTGACCTTATTGGATGCCAGGCTGCCTGCAGGCTGGCTGTAGGGGACACGCCCAGATCCCGGGATGGGGCTGGAAATGCACACAAACGCCCGCTGAAGGCCCTGCGGCTGGGCGGGTGTGGCAGAAGGAGTAAAAGGCTGCAGGCAGGGAGGCTGTGACTGTGAGAGCGAGAGCGTGCGCTTGAGACCATCAGAATGTGGGTGACAGATTGACGATTTCGGATGCCTGGTTGCACTGCGAAGTGGGGGAAAGTACTGTAAATTGCTTGAGGTCCATTTACTCAAATATTTAGAAAAGAAAAAACTAAATAATAGATGTGATAGCCGGATAAAACAGGGTTTCTCTTTGCCAGATACATTTACTACATAAAATATCTATTATGACTTTTAAATATAGACAAAAATATGTGAAAGCAATTTGAAAATTCGGTTGACTACATCCTTGGCCCTACTCCTGGGATCTGGATTTCGTTTTGTTGATCCGTTTATGTATCTGAAAGTCAGTACTTGCAGGCTTGATTGATACCGCTTAAACTTAGAAATCAAGAGATGTAAATACTCCAACTTCGGTTATTTTCAGAATTGTTTTGAGTGTTTTGAGTCTTTGGCATTTCGAAATGAATTTTTTTTCCTTATTTATTTATTTATTTCGTACAGGGTCTTTCTATGCAGCTTAGACTGCCAGCAATCTTCCTGTCTCAGTCTCCCCAGTGCTGGGATTACAGGTGTGGGGCACCACACCCAGTCTTGGGGCTGTCCAGGGATCAAAGTTGGGTCCTTGTGCTTGCCAGGCTGGGACATAGACTGCTGAGCTGTGTCCCCAGCCCCAAAATGAATTTATTTACTTATTTATTGTACTGGGGATAGAACTCAGGACCTTACACTTGCCAGGCAGGTGCTTGAGCTAGATCATCAGCCCCTGAAATGAGTTTTAGAAGCACCATAAGGGCTGGGAAGATAGTTCAGTAGAATAAGTGCTTGCCTGGCAAGTGCAAGGGCCTCAGTTCAATCCCCAGTTCTGTACACACACAAAAAAGAATTTTAATGATTTTTAAATAATAACCAAACTTGCGTTTCTGGGACCTCTTTCTCATTACTTCTTTTCACTTTTTTTTTGTAATCATATGTATGTTTAATATGTTTTCAAGGGCCAGCCAAATAGCTTAGGCTATTAAAACACCTGCAAGCAAGCATAGGGGCCTGAGGTTTGATCCCTGGGCTTGCTGTTCCAGCCACACCCCTGGTGCACACTGAACCCGCAATTGAGACTGGGCATGGTGGTACGCACCTGTAATCCCAGCTCTTGGGAGACTATAAACAGGCAGACCACTTGATCTAGTAGTGAGACCATGAACACCCGGTAGACCCTTCCCTAAAAAAGATATAAAAAACCAAAAATGTTAGCAGAATTAAACAAAATTTAAATTTAGTTTAGTTTCAAACCATCTTCAATAAGCATATATGCTTGCAATAGCTTACTGATTTTTTTTTAAATGTAATTACACAATTTTATACTGGAATTTAATGTTTTTAAGTTGTATTTTTAAGAATTTATTGTATTATTGACCTTAATTATTTTTTTTCAATTTTTTTATTGTTTAAATTTAACAATGGTTATATTACATATTTTCATCATCAGATCAGTTTAGATTAATACATATAGGCATATAAGATTGATCAAACAATTAAACATTAACCTTTCTAAATCCACATTACTTTTTTTTTTTCTTTTCCCCCTTCTTTTCTTTGAAAGTTGACATATTGCATATTGTCCTCACAA